>JANDKJ010000062.1:0-30513 GCA_028551335.1 Armillaria sp. CMW 4456 | reverse complement strand
ATGCAACTTATCACTGACACGAGACTGTTCTGAACTGCTGGACAACTGTCTGACTGGTTCTCAAACTATTCTGTGCTTGAAAATGCTTCTAGACTTAATGTCAACAGTTACAATTCCTTTCTGTGAGACTATGCTGAAAAGCAATCATGGTGAGTGAAGAATGAATCCAGTGAAGATACTAGTTGCTGTGCACAGCCAAGAAGGACACAAAATGTGAGCAGAGACTACTGACTCTGAATTACACTCTAACCCTCAATGCTACAACCACACACATCTTTATAATATGATAGAAGCATGTGGGGATTTAAGACCTCGAATGCTAGATACTCTCCAGTTTTCTAAGTAAGGAGGTGGCAATTTGACTAAAACAAGTGTCTCAAACACACAAAGCTTGAAACTCAATGCACTCTTCCAAGAGACACTCCTGAATGCAATCCACAAGAGCCACTGGGTTTGAACTAATATGCTCTAGCTTCCTAACTGATCATAACTCCACAGGGTTTGAACCTATGCAAGTCAGAGAAACCTAAGACACAAAAACAGGTCCCACAAGGTGGGTTTGAACCTCTGCTGACTGTAGCTTCACCATCACAAGAAACCCTTCACACCCAAGAGTGCATGCACTCTGACCTCCCAAATAAGATGAACTTAGAGCTGATCACACTTCACACAGACTTTTCACACTGATGAGGACCAAACTCTGTATTTGTGCTGACTGAGGTGGCTCAGAGGGGGTCTGCTTTAGTGATCCCTGATATGTCTCTAAAAACTCTACATATCAGGTGGACCAGTTGTCAGATGCTTTACTTCTGGAATATCTTCTGGAATATTACAGTGTGAAGGACCAAAAATGGAATAGTGGTGTCTCAGCTTTGTGTCAGTATTACAGAACAACTAGTTTTGTTCATAGGTCACTCCTTGGGTGTGTTGTGTGTTTGTGCACAAGCTTTCTGAGTACCTCCATACTCATGTCAATTTCACTGGCAAAACATGATGTGTATTCAGGACTGGATGAATCAGGCTGTCCTACATTGACTGGCTTGTCATCTTTGGTGGGGGACTTCTCTCTAGTCTCATGAGAAGTTACTACAGATTCCAATGCTCTGAGTCACCTTTGGTCTCTGTTATCTGGTCTGGTGCATGTCATAAAACTGGGAAACTGGATGGGAAGGGAACTGGGATATGTAAAATGGCAACTGTCAGTATTATATCAGTATTAAATGAACTCCTAATCATCTTGGTATGGGTCTGTGTCAATGTTTCTGTGGCTATGGCAGTGCAATAGCAGGTCTCATCTTTATTTCTGGGTTCCTTGGCTTTATCTGTGACAATTCTGTTCATCCTAATTCCTATAAACTGTCAATCTTTGTCAAAACTATACTTTGTTTCCTTTGTCTGGTCCTATCTCTTGTCAAATTGATTCCTATAACTGGTCAATACTATTTCCTGCAAAGCTCATGCTAGAGCTGCCCTAGAACTTGTCAATACTAATTTCCTGCAAAGCTCACAATAGAGCTGCCCTATATCTATCAATATGTCAATACTAAAATCTATTCAAAACCTATCCTTGCAACACTTGCAATAGAGCTGCCCTATAACTGTCCAATACTATTCATCTGCTCTTGATGCCCAAATGGGTTTGCTATTGTCTTGTGAAAATGAAAACTGTTAAAACTAATCTGATCTTGTGAAATTGAAGCTAATTCTTTCCTATAAAACTAAAAGAGGTGAGTACTGCATGGTTATCACTTACTAACACTGAGCAAATGCCAGTAATGAAGTAAAACAATGACAAGAGTCAAGGTTTTAAGTCAATGGATGATTGTGAAGTGTCTTGGCTTTAACTACTTCAAGCTTGGCTTTGTGGCAAAAAAAATTGCTATTAAACATGTGCTATTGGTATTGTCAAAGCTGGGTGAGTTACTGAGGTAAATGAATTGATGTGTGTATGTGGGGGAACAGAATAGAGAGAGTAACTAACTGTAAAGTATGAAAATAATGTGTTTATATAGTAGTTTATAAATAAAATGGCATCCTTGTGGTATATCTAGAAGGCTATGCATTAACATATGTGTTTCTGACCTTCTGACTATACAGCAGGTCTTGTGTGTTGTCTTATTCATGTCTTCATCTTTGATTTTCATAGTTCCAGCATTGGACTATGCCTTATTCATGGTGTCAGAGTTGAGAATACTTGTTGAAAATGACTGAGTACTGCCAAAGTATCATGTGCATCAATGTCTCATGGTTATACAGCAATAACCAATTAATTCTGAATTCACCAAAGAGTGTTCTTGCTGCAGCAATCATCAAATTGCTGTGATGAAGCCTCTATGATCACTAGATCAATGTCAAGAAGCTCTGCTCACATGGCTGCACCTGTGTGCTTTGATGTGGCAATGCTCTCTAGGTCCTATTCTGGTAATGGTAGTGCTAAATCCACAGATTTAGGTCAAAAATTGGAGTTGTCAGGGTATTGCCAAGGTATTGGCATTGGGAAAGTGTCAGAAAAGCCCTATAAAGTATATCTGAACATGCATGGAATGATTGGTTTGCTGAAAGTCTGCTAAAGGGAGAAATCTACAAAATTGGAGCATACAGAGCCCTGAGGCTTATCACTGTCGAGCACTATTCCTACATGTCTGAACACCTCACTATAGCATCATCCTGACTTGTTTCCTCTTTGGCCATCAGATTCTAGTCTGAATGAGTCACTGCCTGGCCAGCAGAGAGCACCTCTTATGTCCCAGAGCACCATGTGCTATTTCTGTGTCTTGTTTTTGGGAGAGCACATGTTCCACATGCCTTCCCAGCATTTCCTGGTCTGAAGGCATATTGGCTTAACCCAATTGCCCTGTGCATGCCAACACAGCCACAATATCTGAGGTCTGGAGCACATGCTGCCTTCTTATGAGGTCATTGTGCTCTTGCATGCCTGTCAATCCCTGATTGACACCTCATGGCCAATTGCATCAGGCCTGCCATTTCTTTTGAGTAGAGCACAGCCAGTGTCAAGCCCATTAACTCTGTGGCCAGTGAGACCCCTCCCAGTATCTCCCTGACACCTGAGCCTTGTGCTTCACCAGCTATCATTCCAGGCAACATGATTGCTAACACCCTAGACAGGAGAGTGCACTTGTAACAGATTTTCCCTGCTCAGATGGATCCCTGTACAACTTTAAACTGTCTGTTATTGCACAAATACATGGGTTGACAACCTTGAGGTGTGTCAGTGCAATGAAATTTGCTCTCAAAAATACATAATGTGCTCTTCCAAGAGACACTCCCAAACACAATCCATAAGAGCTACTGGGTTCAAACCAATGCACTCTAGCTTCCTAACTGATCATAACTCCACAGGATTTGAACCTATGTGAGCCAGAGAAACCCAAAACACACAAAACACTGTCCCACAAGCCAAAGGGTTTGAACCTCTGCTGACTGTAGCTTCACGCATCACAAGAAACCCTTCACACACAAGAGTGCACATGCTCTGACCTCCCAAACATCCCCTAGATAAACTTAGAGTCAATCATGCTGCATAGAGGGGGGTTAGAAGCTTCTTTTTCTACTACTTTGTATCTACTGTATTTATATGTGCTCTCCATTACAAATGGAATCTACATATCTGGTAAAGGTCCTGGAGTTGTTTGAGTACTACTCCTGTATGGCCAAAACCACTCCTATGGCATCATTCTGACTCATTTCTTCTTGGCTGTCAGATTTTAGTCTGAGTGAGTCATTGCCTGCTCAGCAGAGGGTGTTTTTTATATTCCTAAGCAGCATGTGCTATTTCCATGCATTGTTCTTGGGAGAGCATGCCTTCCACATGCTTTCCTATCGTCCTCTGGTCCAAGGGCATATGGGTTTTTAATTACCCTAGTAATAATACTCATTTCAATTATATTATCCCTGTTATTGGACTTAGTCCCTGTTGCCCTGCACATGCCAGCACTGCCACTGTATCATAGGTCTAGATTGTACTCTGTTCCCCCAATGAAATCATTGGGCTCTGCCATGTCTGGCAATCTTTGATTGCTGCCTCATGTCTGATTGCATTATCCCCTGCCTTTTCAGTTGAGTAGAGCACATCTTGTGTCAAACACATCAGCCCCATGGCTAGTGAGGTCCTGCTGGTACCTTGCTGAGGCCTGAACCTTGTACTCCACCTGTTATCACTCTAGGAACTTCAGTCACCTGCACCCCAGATAGAGGAGTGCACTCTTTTCTGCTCAGTTCTTTGATATGGGCCCTTGGCATAATTGGTGTATCATCAATTATGCTGAATTTCACATGTTAGTGAGGTGGTCAGATGATTTAGTGAGCTCAGAATGTAAACTGGGAATTGTTGTCAGATACTTCTGGAATATCACAGTGCAAAGAACCAAAATAGAATAGTGGTGTCTCAGCTTTATATTGGTATTACAGAACAACTAGTTTTGTTCATAAGTCACTCCTTGGGGTGTTGTGTGTGTTTGTGCAAGTTTTTCTGAGTACCTCTGTACTTGTAACAATTTCACCAATAAACACAGTGTTGTATTCAGGGTTATGGGACTGATCAAGCTGTCCTACATTGACTGGCTTGCTGTCTGGTGGGGGGACTTCTCTCTAGTCTCATGAGAAGTTACTACAGATTCTGATGCTTTGAGTTGCCTTTGGTCTCTGTTATCTGGTCTGGTGTGTGCTGTAAAACTGGGAAACTGGCTGGGAAGGGAAATGGGATGTGTAAAACATCTGTTGGTATTACATTGGTATTAAATGAGATCCTAATTATCTCAGTATTGGTCTGTGTTGCTATTCCTGGGGCTATGGAGATCCACTATTGGTCTCAGATTTAATTCTGTGTGCTTTGGCTTTATCTGGTGATGATTCTGCTCATCCTAATTCCTATAACTGGTCAATTCAATTCCTAAAACTGGTCAATACTATTTCCTGCAAAGCTCATGCTAGAGCTGCCCTATAATTCCAATACTAATTTCCTGCCAAGCTTGCTGTAGAGCTGCCCTATAACTGTTCCAAATGGATCCAATAATATCTTGTGAAGTTGAAGCTAATTCTTTCCTATAAAACTAAAAGGGGTGAGTACCATATGGTGATCACTTACTAACACTGAGTGAGTGTCAGTAATGAAGTAAAACAATGACAAGAGTCAAGGTTTTAAGTTGATGGATGATTGTGAAGTGTCTTGGCTTTACTACTTCAAGCTTGGCTTTGTGGTGAATGAAATTGCTATTAAACATGTGCTATCAGTATTGTCAAATCTGTGTGAGGTACTGAGGTAAATGAGTCAATGTGTGTATGTGGGGGTATGGAATGAAGAGAGTAACTAGTGTAAAGTATGAAAATACTGGTTTTATATAGTAGTTTATAAATAAAATGGTATCTGTGTGATATATCTGAAGGGCTATGCATTAGCATAGGTGTTTCTAACCTTCTGACTATACAGCAGGTCTTGAACATTGCCTTTTTTATGTTGTTGTCTTTGATTTTCATATGCCAGCATTGAAACTATGCCTTATTCATGGTTTCGGAGTTGAGAATAGTCATCAGAAATGACTGAGTACCTTCAAAGTAGTGTGTGCATCAATGTCTCATGGTTATACAGCAATAACCAATTAAATCTGAAGTCACCAAAGGGTGTTCATGCTGCAGAAATCATCAGATTGCTGTGATGAAACCCCTATGATCACCAGATCAATGTCAAGAAGTTCTGCTTGTGTGGCTGCACCTGTGCACTTGATGCAGCAATGCCAGTGATGTCATCAGTGTGCTCTATGTCCTATTTTGGTAATGGCAGTGCTAAATCTGTGGATTTAGGTTGAAAACAGTGTTTTCAAGGTATTGCCAAGGTATTGAGGTCAGGAAAGCATTGGAAAAGCCCTATAAAGTATATATGGGCATGTGTGGAATGATTGGTTTGCTGAAAGTCTGCTAAAGGAAGAAATCTACTACAGAGCCCTGAGGCTCATCACCAGTTGCTTCTCTATGAACAAACACCATTGCAATACATTGTACCACAGTAGCATATGAAACATGTATTTAAGTAGCCATGCTCTTGCTGGCATACCCCAGCTTTGAGCTAAGTTAATTCATACCAACTTATGCCAGACACTCACTTGTGATAAGCCAAGACTAGATGCTTAGCCTTATCTTTATGCCATCTCATGATGTCACCAGGATTACTCAAGTGTGAAGTAACTGGTTGTTTGTCCTTGTTGGGTCACATGAAGGTTGGGTCTAACAATTGGCTTGAAGCTTCCTCTACTCTTTCTTCCTTACATGCAAGACATGAAGGAAAAAACCATATGACTACTGACATTACCACCACTGCCCTCATTGCCATTGCCATTGCCATTGCCTCTGTCCCTATTGGACTAGGCTGCTATGTATTCCACCAAGACATTAGACAATTCATTGCAGGATTTGTCTGTGTATTCCACCAAGACTATGTCATCTTCCCTCACCCCAGAAACTGGCAACCAGTCATCCATATGAACTGGAATGTCAACCCAGAAAACCAAGAAGACCATCAGGGAGAGGATGACAGGCCTCCTAGGCTACAAACCCCTGACCCAGTCACACCCACTCACCCCAGTCCCATCTTGCACCAGCCTCTCCCCTCCCTGATGATATACTGGGTATCAGGCTACCCACAAATTTTGTAAAAATAAAGCATTATTCATGATCTAGATGCTGTATTGAGAGCTATAGTGGAGGCTTCACACTGATAGCTTACTACTAGATTGATTGTTGAGTTAACTGAAGTCAAAACAGACACAGGAATGGTACCTGGATGGGCCAACCCTCTATGCCTTTGAATCAGAAAACTATTTCCCCACCTAAGGGGACACAGCCATGACAGTAGACAAAACATGAAGTAAAAATGAAACATCTAGAAGGTTCCTTGATCCATAACCACCACCATGCCCTTCAGTGGCTAGTGGTGCTAGATGGGTCTGCAAGGCAGCAGACAAGATCTGATACTCTATGTAGTCTCAGATGGCTGTATCAGAGGCTTTGGCCCAACCTCCCCCTATGCCAAAGCAAGTTGCTGTGAACTCCAAATGAACTACTGGATATTTGACCCACACACTGGACTGGGCACAGTGCCACCCCCAGCCCCACAACTGCAACCCAGACAACCCCTCCTGAACAGGACCACTGGAATACAATGGATACAGTGAACCCAGCCAGTAAGACTATTCAACCCTCCATGCAACAGGTGATTACCTGACTATGGTAAAGCCATACATGCAAGGTAAGCATTATTGTAATGCCACTCATAACAATCCCCCCTAGCACTGTGTATAGTCCATAATAAGGCCTCTAATCTAACATCAAAGCAGATGATATGAGGGATAACCAACCACCCTAGTGTGACCACTGCAACAGTCTTGCACCCTAACAGGTTGTGCCACCAAAACCAGCTACCACAAAATATGTTGGTAACAACAAACCCAAACAAAGCAACTCAGCATGGCATGTCAACTCCAATCAAAGAAAGACAGCACAATGCTGCGAACAATACCCCTCATACACAAAGGAAGCCTGCAAAGGTACACATGAAAATATAAGCAAACAAAGGCCTACCCTTACCCAACCCCACATATAAAGGAAGCCTCACTGAATGAATTTCAAACCACCCTATACTAAATGAGCAATGCACAAAACAGAAACACACCATGCCCCACACAAAGAAAGGTGCAGGCCAGAAAAGGGAGAAAGGGACTCTGGTATTTTCCACCCTGACCTGACCTGTATTCATACATAAACACTTCCAGCCTACTTGGATGTGACATTGGAAAAGAAACCCACACCAAAAACACAGACTCTCTTGCCACCACCAGCAATCTACTATGTCCAACCTCACTGACACCATGAGTGCCACCTGCATCACATGCACCAGGAGTCAGGCCATCAGACTCCACCTTCTCCAATGCTGCTGCCCATCCTAAACCCCAAAGCAACGGTAGGAAAGGTGGCACTGCTGCTGATGGGGAGGCTAACAGGAAGGTGTCTGCCAGTCATAAGAACCATATGTCATTGAGAGCAACTGACCCCCCCACCATGATCATGGACATCAAAGGAAAGTCCAGAGCACATGATGCCCCTGGAAACCTCTCAAGCTTGAGTAACAAGCAGGAAGCCTCAAAGTGGGAAGTCATCACAAGCACTATTGCTGACCCCCTCAAGGTATGCATCCCCATAAATCCCTATCCTCATCCTCACAAATACATGCAGAAGAGCCTGGTGTTAGGCTATGTGCCTGAGTGGAGTGGTCTGGCAGAACTTATGGAGCCAGTGGGGGAGGATGGGCATTGACAAAGCTATGGACAATGTCACCCCTGAGTCAGTGCCCGACAGCCAAGTATGGAGGGGATACTTAGCTGGTTATACAGTTTGTCAGCACCCATGCAGGGCCAACAAGTCTTGAGGGCAAGTGAGGATGGGAGGATGAGGGAGAAGTAGAGGAGGGTCCAGACAGAATGTCAAGAACTGAAGTTGAGTATGGGTCTTAACTATGAAGAGGGCAAAACCAAGTTGATATTTGAACTAGGGAACTACTTAGTGGTACATGCAGTTTATATATGGTGGTGGTATCATCTCAGTGTCCATTAAACTCCGTTGTGAATATGCAATATGTCAGTCAGTTGGATACAGGTTCCGTGGTGGGCTGCGGATGGTGTCGAGTGTATTGATAGAGTGGTATCCATCTTGGAGTGTCATCAGTGGTAAGTTGTCTCTACGAGTATGTTGGTGGTCGGGTTCTGCCAACCTGTGAGAGTTGGTGATTTGTTTCTGGTGTCATGTGGTCAGTGTCATGCATGTGAGACCTGGCCACCAAAGGCAGATGTGGGAACCCCAGACAAGCCATCATCCCAGAAGGAACCATCACTGCTGGAGGTGAATGAGATGTCACCCAAGAAGGAGCTGAGAGAGACTGTAAGGACCCCTACCCCCTTCCATGACTACAAAAATGCAAGTCAGACACCAAGCTGGAGGATTACCAAGCCTCCTATGCCCAAGTGGACCCCCATGAAAGTAGCATGGCCCCCTTCTCAAAGCAAGCAAAAAATGAAGGAGTTTCACACAGAGACCAAACCCCTGGTCAGATGGACACAGATGAGGTGACCCCTGCACCCTCCAGACAGGTATGTGGGGAATTTTAAATGAAAGCCACAATAGGACTGACCTGCACTGCAGAGCATGCCTGACCCTGAGCCTGACTTGGACACCAAAATAAAGTCTGTTGTCATGGAAGGTGCCTCCCAGAATGCCACCCCAGCCCTGCCTGTCCTGAAAGTAAAGGCCCCAAGGGATAACTTGACCCCAGTTGCACAATCGGCAATCAATCCCTTTGACCACACCCTCCCTGACAGCACTGCTGGACTCCTCCCAGGAAACCATCAGCCCACACTGCCAGCTATGACACTGGCTCCTACCCACATGGGCACACCCAACACCCCCACTGGGGGACATGCACCCTAATGGGCCACAGGAACTAGCACCCTGATCTTTGCACAAATGGTGGCACCTATACCAGCCCTCTAGAACCAGCCTGTGAACAATGGAGGAGTAGCCACCATCGTCCTCCAGAGAGAGCTCAATGGCCACTACCTACCACAGTCAATCTCAGCTACACACATCCTTCGAAACTATGACTGGACTAACATCAACTACCTGTTCAATACACAAGAGGCTACTGACATCCTTGTCATCATCTGGGATGCACACTGTGAACTTAGATGCTGAAGAGGCAAGTCGCTGCATGCAGCCAAAAAGGGACACAAAACACAAGCAGAGACTACTGACTCTGAATCACACTCTAACCCTCAATGCTACAACCACACACTCTTAGTTCATAGGGGATTATAATGTGATAGAAGCAATCAGTGGAATTAATAAGACGAGTTCTATGACCTCTAATACACTTCAAACAGATGTGCTCTCTGATTTTCTAGACTTTTGCTACAGGAAGTGGCAACTTTGTCACTGGGCCTCAAGGCAATAACACAAGTGCACTGTCCCAGATGCAGAGCACAACACAATTCACCCTTAACACACACAAAACTAACCCAAAACCAATGCACTCTTCTAAGAGATGCTCCCAAATCCAAGCCACAAGAGCCACTGGGTTTGAACCAATGTGCTCTAGCTTCCTAACCGATTGTAACTCCACAGGGTTTGAACCTATGTGAGTCAGAGAAACCTAAAACACAAAAACACCATCCCACAAGCCAAAGGGTTTGAACCTCTGCTGGCTGTAGCTTCACACATCACACAAAACCCTTCACACCTGAGAGCATGCATGCTCCAACCTCCCAAACATCCCCTAGATGAACTTAGAGTTGATCACACTTCACACAGCATCTTTACTGATGTGCACCAATCTCTATATTCAAAGTCTCCCCCAGAACTGAGCTGCAAGTGTCAACTTTTGCTTACACACTACACAGAGGGTGCTGGCTGGAAACTTGTATTCTACTCTATCTCTACCATATTTATACATGCTCTATTACAAATGTCATCCCCTTATCCAGTAAGGTCCTAGCATTGTAGTGCTCTATTCTGGTTTGTCTGACCTCCTCTCATATGGCGTCATTATGATGTTGAAGAGGCAAGTCACTGCATGCAGTCAAAAAGGACACAAAATGTGAGCAGAGACTACTGACTCTGAATCACACTCTAACCCTCAATGCTACAACCACACACTCTTTAGTTCATGGGGGATTATAATGCGATAGAAGCAAGCAGTGGAATTGATAAGATGGGTTCTAGGACCTCGAATATGCTTTAAACGGATGCACTCTCTGGTTTTCTAGACTTCTCTGAGTCTAAAGACTTTTGTTACAGGAGGTGGTGACTTTGTCACTGGGCCTCAAGGCAATAACACAAATGCACCATCCCAGATGCAGAGCACAACACAATTCACCCTTAAAACACACAAATCTAACCCAAAACCAATGTACTCTTCCAAGAGATGCTCCTAAACACAATCCACAAGAGCCACTGGGTTTGAACCAATGTGCTCTAGCTTCCTAACTGATCGTAACTCCACAGGGTTTGAACCTATGCCAAGCCAGAGAAACCTAAAACACAAAAACACCATCCCACAAGCCAAAGGGTTTGAACCTCTGCCACCTGGGGAAAACAGCACAAGCTAATCAGCCCAAAGGGTTTGAACCTCTGCCAACTGTAGCTTCATGCATCACAAGAAACCCTTCACACACGAGAGCACAAGTGCTCTGGCCTCCCAAACGTCCCCTAGATGAACTTAAAGTTGATCACACTTCACACAGAGCTTTTACTGCTGTGAAACAATCTCTATATTCGAAGTCTCCCCCTGCACCAAACTGAGAGTGTCAACTTTTGCTTACACACTACACAGTGGGCACCAGCCAGGAACTTGCTATTCTGCTGTGTACCTACTGTATTTATATGTGTTCTCTATTACAAATTGAATCTACACATTTGGCAATGGTCCATGCACCATAGAACACTTTCCCTGTGGGTCCGAAACTCCTCCCTCTAGTGTCATTCTGACTCAGTTCCTTTCAGCCTTTGGATTTGAGTCCAATTGACTCACTGCCTGGTCAGCAGAGAGTGCTCCTTATATTCCCAAGTAGCACATGTCTTTTCTGAGCCTCATTTTTGGGAGAGCACACCTTCCATGTGCTTCCCTGTCATCCACTGGTCCAAGGGCACATGTGCTTTTAATTTTCCTGTACAGCCACTGTACCATAGATCTAGAGCACAGGCCATTCTCCTATGATATCATTGTGCTCTCTTGTGCCTGTTGATTCCTGATCAACGTCTCCCCTCTGATTGCATCATAAACACCCATTTCTTTGATTAGAGTGCTGCCAGTGTCAAGTACATTGACTCCATGGCCAACAAGACCCATCTGGTGTCTTGTTAAGACCTGAGCCTTGCACTCCACCTGCTGTCACCCTTAGCAATGTAACTGCTTACACTCTATACTGAAGAGCACACCCTTAGGTGTTTATTTGACTCACATGGACCCTTGCATCATGTTAATTGCCTAATATGTTTGCAATTTCATGGGTAGACAACCACTTGGCATGTCAACATCAGCCATCTGTCATTGGGGTGTAGTCTGATATGACTCATCCTAACCTGATAGCGTGTACTTGGTACATCATTGAGGTACATGTGCTACCTCCAAGCTTTGTCTTTGGGAGAGTGCACATTCCACATGCTTTCTGCCTATTCCTAGCTCCCAAATTAGCCATGAGTTGGCCCAGGATATAATCATTTCAATTATTATTTTTGGGCATCCCTCCTTGGCACTCTTTCCCCTGGTCATGCTCTTACACTGCCACCTTTCCCATGATTGAGAGCACATGCATACTTTCCTTACAGCAGTGCACTCTTGTGTCCCTGTCAATCTCTGGTGCTGCACCACTCAGCTGCCATGTTTTTCCACTCCTGTTCCTAGCACATGTCTGCACATCTAGTGTCAAGCACATTGATTCCTTGGTGAGTCTGACCCCTCTGGTATCATCCCCAACCTGAACCCTGTGCTCTACCCATCATCACTTCAGGCCACATTCTGCCTACACTCCTAGCACAGGAGTGCACTTTCTAGGCCTGGTTTCACTGTCTTAGCCTGTGGGTCCAACAGAGCATGGTGAAAATTGCAATTTTCCATGGCTACACCACCAGGGAGCATGTCAATGCTACCCTAAGGCTATACTTTGCCCAAGAAACTCACCTCCAGTTCCAGATCACCCCTCCTATCCCTTCCCCATGTCAACTAGCTAAAAGGCCTGCTCGACAGAATGAGCAACCCTTCATCCAAGACCACACAGGCACCCCCTTCTCCTTCTATGTGCATGGACTGACACTGGACCAAAAAACCAGGATCGTTGAGGACATGGTCATCCCCATGAGTCAGGAAACATACATAATCCTGGATGCAATCGACTTCATTTCAGACTTCCTATTTACAATTGACAGACTGAGTGCCCTGCCAACTGAAGAAGGACAACATCTGGTCGAGACCCTAGTCAGGGACCACCTATGGTCCTGCCTAAGACTCTGGAGCTTCCTCACTGAACACTGCAATGCCATTCCAAGTGAGATCTCAGATGATAATGTCCCCTCTGTGATCATTGATGCCCTAGTTGCTCAACACATATGGATAGAGGGGAGATGGGGTGAGCCAGGAAGACAGGCATGGAACATATAGATGCCACACCCAATGAAAACCCCTCTATTCCATATCAAATGGATGGCCATACTCAAATCTATCTTCCCCATAATGGCTGACTCTGGCTTTGGAGGTATTGCTAGACTCCTAGATGTACCTTTCTTCTGCAAGGGCTGCAAGGGTGCCAGCCACCCAATGGCCTAGTGCCCCATCAAGGCTATAACAAGTGACCTCAAGAGCCCACAAAGCTCTCTGGCATGAAGGAATGCACCATGTGGTAGAGGGGGCAGAGGCGGTTGAGGTGGTAGACCTACTAGATGGGGTGGCATCTAGCTCTACTTCCCCCCCCCCTTATAATTAGACCTAACTATGTACCAGAAATGCCCCAGAAGAGTGAATATGAATGACATTGTATGCCCATGACTTGTTGTTTAGTTTCTCCTAATGACAGCTTGAAATACAGGGACAGAAAGCCATACATTAAACACACTGACCCCTGCCACCACACCTTTGGGGTAGGACTGGATGGCTTAACTATGAGGTAAAACCCCAAGAAAACCCCCCTTTTCTCCAGTTATACTGGGGAACCACTACATACATGTGAATGAAACAACCTTAAACTATAACAACTATACGCCGGCACCTATGACCACCCAAGCTGGCCATGGCTGGCAACCCCCCTCAGAGAGAGGGATTCCTTACCCTTTAGCTGAGGGGTCAGAAAGCATAGAGTGCACAATGGTGATGGAGTGTCCTTTGTTTTCCAAAGTGGGTACAGCAGGTGACTCAACACAGCCCCACCAATGAGAAGGAGTCCTTGGAGGGGAGGCTGGTTTTTCTGCAAATGATCCTGAAATACTCACTATGTATCCCCCAAATACCCTGACTCCCCAGGCTACTAAGAATGCCAGGCATGCAGACCTTGGAACAAAAATGAACAAGAAAAGCACACCAAATCACATCCTGGAAACTGAGACAAAAAGATCAGACCCATACCCAATGAGGAACAGAACCCAAAACAGTTGTCAAACCTGCAAATGACAGGGGAAACATGCAAAATCCTAGTGGACCGTTGCTTCCCTCAACATGAAAGGCTGGGGTTCACAGCTACCAGAAAAAAGTAAGTGGTCAGAAATCAATCTCATGATGAAAGAGCATCACATAAGTATGCTCACTCTGCAGGAAACCCACCTCTCAGAAGACTACATCACTGAAATAAGGTCATTGTATGGCCACCACCTCTGCCTATTCTCCTCAGCTCCTAAGGAACATGCCACAGGAAAGGCTGGAGTCACCATTGTCCTTAACAGAGACCTTGTGAACATGGAAGATGTAAGCATTGTGGAGCTTATCCCTGGACGGGCGCTACTAATACAGGTGGTAGGCCCAGCTGGGATAAAAATTAGCTGGCTTGCAATCTACATGCCAAATAAAGAATCTGAGAACAGAGACCTGTGGATTTCCCTGCACAAGATCTGGGGAGAACAAAGACTTCCAAAGCTTGATGGCTTAAGTGGTGACCTCAACTTTGTAGAAGATTCTATTGACAGACTCCCCATCCATGAGGATAACTAAGCAACAATTGAAGCATTCCAGAAATTCTGAAACAACCATCAACTTAGAGATAGCTGGCATGAGATGAACAAATCCACACAGGACTTCACTTTCACTCAAATGTTGGGACTCTTCTCCCAGTCCAGGATCGACCACATCTATGTGTCTAAAAGCTTACTCCAACACAGCAATGAGTGGGATATATGGAACCCACCACTGATAACAGACCATAGAGCCATCTCGGTCAAACTAGCTCACCTCCAGGCACCCTACATAGGGAAAGGCAGATGGACAATGCCGCTGAGCCTACTGAACAACAATAAAGCCCTCATGGAAATAGAACACATCCTCTGCGATATTGCTGCCCAAATGCATATCAGTGTAGGATGACAAAAGGCTGATGACAACCCCCAGGTCATCTACATGGAAGGAAAAAGCAAGATCAGAGGCATCCTGAAGAACCATGCATGGAAAAGTACCCCAATTAAAACTGCCCAAATGAGCAAGCTCCAGTATAAGCTAGATGTGACCCTGGCTGAGGAAACACTGGCTGAGAGCAACAAGCTGGAGACTGCAGCACTTATCCAGTGAGAGATACAATGTATCCAGGAAGAAATAAATACAAGTAGATATACCTCAAACCTTGTCAGAGCCAAGCTCAACATGGAAACTGTCTCCAAGTACTGGATGAACATAGGAAGCTCGAAAAAACCCAGAGACACCATGTTTGAACTACAAATCCCAGAAAGTAACCCCCCCCATATATGTGAAAAGATCTGATAAGATGGCTGAAACCACTAAAGACTTTTATGACAACCTACAGGAACAAGACTCATACCCTATGCTGATGACACAGGATGTAGCCAATGTTACCAGGACTGTCCTCGGAAACCTCCCTGATGACAGCTGGGCATTGGAGCAAGAAAACCTAGGAGAGCTCATTCAATACAATGAAATCCTTGAGGCTCTGAAGATGGGAGCCAAAGGGAAGGCTACAGGTATTGATGGCCTCCCACTTGAACTCTGGCACTGGCTCCATATTAGATTTATGCAAGACACAGAGGATGAACAGCACTCACAAGACAGAGAGGACATTGTTGAGATCCTCAGACTTGTCTACAACGATATTGAATGTTTCAGCACTGTCCCAGGCTCTGAGTTCTCTATGGGCTGGATATGCCCACTCCATAAGAAGAATGATAAACAAATCATCTCTAATTACAGACCTATCACCCTCCTGAATGTGGATTACAAAATCATGACCAAGGCTCTCATGAGCAGGCTGGCTAGAGTAGCGAATAGACTGATACACCCAGACAAGGCTGGCTTTGTGAAAGGACAAAGCATCTTTGACCAGATTGACCTGGCAAAGGATATAATACACTATGCAGAAGCTGAAGAAGTAGACAGGGTGATAGTTGCCCTAGACCAAGAAAAGGCCTATGATAAGATAAGACACAAGTATTTATGGAGCACAATGTTAGCAATAGGAATACTGCAAGCCTTCATATCCAAAGTAAGACATCTGTATGAAAGAGTGGAGTCTATAGTAATTATCAACAGTGAGAAGAGCACCCCTTTCATAGTAACCAGAGGTGTCTGACAGGGAGACCCACTGTCCTGCCTACTGTTTAACATTGCCATTGAACCATTGGCTCAAATGTTGTACACCTCAAGCCTGCATGGATACAGGATACCAAATGTAAAAGATAAGCTGATTGCCATGCTCTTTGCTGATGACACAACCAAGAATGATAGCTGGGAGACCCTTACATCCATTCTCAACACATGGTGCATGGCCTCAGGAGCACACTTCAATACTGAAAAAACAAAGTGATTCTGATAGGCTCACCTGAGTACCACTCAACAGTGACCACCACAAGATGAATGACCCTATCTCATAACCCCATTCCTGATAACATCCATGTTGTCCAGGATGGTGATGCTGTCCACATACTAGGGGTGTATGTAGGCAATGGTGTTGACAAAGCAGCCCTCTGGACAGTGATTCTTGACAGAATTCAGGAGAAGTTCCAAACATGGAATACAACCCACCCAACAATAGAGGGCAGATGCCTCCTCATCCAGATGTTTGCAGGTGGAATGACCCAGTTCCTTGCATGGGCTCAGGGCATGCCCACACAGATACAGAAATGCCTACAAAAAATGATTGACAATTTCGCATGGGATAATGATGGAAGTGCACCAGTAAATGGAACAATACTTGCTGCAGCCAAACTAGATGGGGGAATGCAGGTCCTGGATATCCAAATGAGAAACCAGGCTATTGATGTCATGAGACTAAAGTCCTACCTCAGACTCAACACCAGTTGACTGAAGGCTGCCTTTGTTAAAGATGCCATAATAAATAAACATGTCCGTTGAGGTACCCCATGCCCATATGCCCCAGCAAACACAATCCTTCAAACCTGGAGCATTAACCTCTGGCACAACACAAAGCTACCAAGACATATTGCAACAATGCTATGCATGGCCAACTCCTACAATGTACATGTAGACATGTTAGCTCCATCCAAACCTGTAAGAAGACAAATACCAATCTGGCACCATTTTGCCTGACAACAGGGCACACATCTGTGATACAGATCCCAGGTCTGCCAATGCCTACAAAACAACCACCTCATGGAGACCTCAGGAGATGCAGAGGACATTGCGAACTGACTAGCATGAGCAGAGCACAGAACCAGGAGCAACTGTAAGTGTGTGGCATGCAGCACAGACTGCCAAGTGCATGGGTGCCTAAACCCAAACAAATGTGCCCAGAAAGCAAGACACTTACTGGACACTTTAACCAAGAAATGGGACCCCCACACCCTGGACCAAAACAATGGCTTTAACCTATCCCAAGAAGAACTCAATAATAACCTAACAGCCTGTGCTGAGAATGGTATGATCCGGTTTGATCCAAGTATTGACAATGGAGACCTGCTGTCAGACAGCATATGTATCTTCACCAACAACAGAGAGACCAACCCCTTACCAGCAAGGAGGGACCCGATACAGTCAGACGACAACCCTACTTGCCCTGTATTGGTAACTGCATACACTGATGGAAGTACACATGATAATGGTACAGTGAATGCCCAGGCAGGGGCAGGAGTGTGGTTCAGAAAAGATAGTGAGAAAAACATTAGTGTCTGCCTCCCAGGCCCTTACCAAACCAACAACACAGCAGAGATAAGAGCAGTTCTGGAAAGAATACAAGCAGCAGCAAGAGAGGAATCCATCTTCACAATCTTGGACTCCAAGTACATGATAGATGGCCTATGTTTCAACATCAGGAGATGGGAGGATAATGGATGGCTTGGCATACCCAACAGTGACACCTGGAAAGCGACAGCAGCAGCATTATGCCAACATGGAACCCAACATTCTTCCAGTGAACCAAGGGTCACAATGGAACTGAAGACAATGAGGGAGCAGATGCCCTTGCAGACAAGGGAGCCATGATGGAGGAGGACAAAGCAATGCTGGCAAATATTGCCATACCACCCAAATTTGATGTCAGAGGGGCACAACTATCCTCACTATTGCAGAGTCAAGCATACAAGCACATACAAGCAGCAAAACCACTCACAGAGCAAGGAACAAGCCACCATTTGGTCCAGCAAGTATTAGCAGCAGTTGCAGATATAAACAGAGTTGAACTGGTGCCAGCATGCCTGTGGGCCTCAATTCAGCACAAGGATGTGTCATGCCCTATACATGGCTTCTTATGGAAGGCATTACAGAACACCTTCAAACTCGGAGCATTCTGGGAGAGACTGGGCCCCCAGTATGAAGTGAGGGGTGCCTGCCCTCTTTGCAAAGTTGAGGAATCCATGGAGCATATACTATTAGAATGCAACATTGAGGGACAGCAGACTTTATGGAAACTCACTGAAGAACTATGGGAACTTAAGGGACTGAAGTAGACCCCCCCATCCTATGGCTCAGCCCTGGGGACTACCCTTATATGCATCAAGAAAATAGATGGGGGAATGGATCCACATGCCACATGTCTCTACTGCATAGTGGTGACAGAGACTATGCATCTAATATGGAAAATCCACTGCCAGCATAGAATACAGTGAGGAGATGAAGATCTGATGCTTTGGCACTCCCCCACAGAGATCAGGAACTTATGGATAGTTGCCATGAATAAGAGACTATTGCTAGACAGACTTCTAGTAAACAAAAGGTGGTATGGCAGTAATGCTCTGACAAAGGTCAAGGTACTGAATACCTGGAAGGGTACCCTGCTGGATGAAAAAGGCCTACTGGAGGACTGGATCCACCAAGATGGGGTTTTAGTGGGTATCATGCAAACCCAGCAATGACCAAGAGGCAGGCACCGAGTCCCACACTGACTGAGGCAGTCATGCATAAGGCATTTCCCCATGTAGACATCACCACTGGAGCCTTCAATTTCCCAATCCATCTCCCCCTGGGGCCTGCCCCCCACACCAAGCGAGTGAACTGAGTGAACATTGTTTATTGCAGAACACTATGTACCAAGTACATGCTCTACAAAAAAAAAAAAATGAAACATCTAGATCATTCCCTAAGTCTGCAAAACAAAAGATAACTTATGAAAGAGACCTCTGCTGAAGTCAGGACAAAAACCTAAGGTCATTGTCTATGATCTAGACCACCTGACAGCATTGCCCACAACCCTAGATGATAAAAATAGGTGTACCAGGCATCAAGATGTTTGATGCAATTGATTTGTGATCACAGAATACAATCTCAGTAACCTCGATCAATCTAGAAGATCAGCAGTAACCTCAGCAACTCAAGCATTGCTGCCTGAAAATGAATGAAGAAGCCATATGGCTCTCTGAGATTGAATAACAGAGTACCTACAAACCAGTAGGGCACTCCTAGACAATAGAATAAACCACAGGAGTTCCAAGACAATGAATAAATGTCTTGGAATCATGCAATTCTGGAGAATACATGACTCATTGTTTGTAAAATAAAGCTTGTATTGTACCATAATAATCTAGATACAAGCCCCTATAACTAGATGTAGAATACTATAAATTACTGCCATCTAGATGCATAACAGCAGGAAAGCATTTCCCTCATTTGTGCTAGTGGCTCATAGCTGCCAAGTCAAATAAAGGATTTTATAAGTGCATGTTGTTGCACCTGCGATGTATTTACCCATGTAAATTTGTGATTTCCTAGTGAGCTCACTAAAATATACTGTTTGTGTATAGAGCTCACTACAGATAATACCTTCCTGATGATAAACCAACCTCTAAGCAGTTATGAGTGACACTAGCGACATTCCCTGAGGCAGAACTAAACCAGGGACTTAATCATAGCACTGTACTGGATAGGCATGCTTGATTATACAGACTGATCCCTCTGCCCTGAAGTCAGAAACAGTCTTTGCTGCATAATAAACACAAGATCAGGATAAAGAGATGTCACAATCAGAAGATAATTAAGCCACTCACAATTAAAAGTGATGCACAACATGATAGAAAGAGATCCAAAGTCACCCCAAGATAAGATACCATGAACATGACATTTCTTGATAAGAACAGGCCTGTGCTTAGTGAGCTCACTACATGTGAAGTACATGGGACAAGTTGTTCATTGCCAGACACAGTGACTTGCTCCAGAGAAACATTGAAGATACTAAACATGGGTTAATGACACAGAGTCAGCATGTAGATAAGTCTGCACACTTGAGAATTAGTGAGCTCTGTATGCCACACAGAGAGCTCACTACAGAAACTGTCTCCAATGAGGAGAACTAGACTCAGAGATGAGTATAACTGTGGCAGCAGTGGGCTAGGCCCACAGGGATTTCCTTCTATCACTTTCTATAACATGTTTGTATTATTCTGGACCAAGTAGTATAAATAGTGGTAAAGTAGATAGAGTAGGACAAGTTTCAAACCCCCTAGTTGCATGTTAGCATTGAAAGCGAAGCATAAGCAGTGAGGGATCAGTTTGTAGCTTCAAGCATCGTCTACTAGCTTAGCAAGCTCACCAGAGGAAAACAGAGATAATCTCACATTCAACTTGTGTGCTTGAAAGACAAGAGAGGTATTGAGTCAGTGATGCTGATTTAATTGTTTGAGCACTTGAGGAGTTTGCATGTGTTGAGAGCTCAGAAAGAGGGTCATCAGTTTCCATTTCATCTGTCTGTTTTCAGTTTATCTGTTTCTGGACATTGGGAGCCCCATCTGTTTCTGTCAGTTCAATTTCTGTTATCTGTTTGTTTTTGAAGAAGGGTCACCAACGTTTGCACAAGTCAGTTTGATAACCCTACACATGGACATGTAGCGAGCTCACTAGATCAGTGTCTAGTGGAGTGGTTTGAAAGGTGAGCTCAGTGCGAAGTCAGTTCAGGTTGGAACAAGTCTGTCTGTCTGTGTGCTGTGGGGGTGCTTGTTTCATCTGTCTGCATTGCCACACAGGTCACACCTTGAAGCGGTCCTTCTTGTTCAAAAGTTCCTAGACTTAGGACTTTATTTTGAAGAGAGCTCACTATGTCTTTGTGTTGTGAGGCATTGAGATCGATTGGATTGATTGAAATAATCACAGAGTGTGTGTAATTACTCCCTCCATCGCACTTGCAAAGGTAGTTGTTGATATTAGTGGGGTGTAGAAGGTGTGAGGTGTAGTGTGTCATAGCATGCTGTTCTGCTCACTATTCCATGAGTAGACACAACCTAGCCTCTTCACCAGTGATGAGCCTCAGGGCTCTGTATGCTCCAATTTTGTGGATTTCTCCCTTTAGCAGACTTTCAGCAAACCAATCATTCCACACAAGCTCATATATACTTTATAGGGCTTTTCCGATGCTTTCCTGATGCCAATACCTCAGCAATACTCCAAAAACACCAATTTTGACCTAAATCCACAGATTTAGCACTGCCATTACCACAATAGGACCTAAAGCACATTGCTGACATCTCTGGCATTGCTGCATCAAAGTGCACAGGCACAGGCATGTGAGCAGAGCTTCTTGACATTTATCCAGCAATCATAGGGGCTTCCTGACAGCAATTTGACAATTTCTGCAGCACAAACACTCTATGGTGACTTCAGAATTAATTGGTTATTGCTGTATAACCACAAGATGTCAGTGCACACAATACTTTGGCAGTACTCAGTCATTTCCAACTATTATTATCAACTCTGAAACCACAGATAAGGCATAATCCTAATGCTGGAACTATGAAAATCAAAGGCAAAGACACAAAGAAGACAACACACAAGACCTGCTGTATAGTCAGAAGGTCAGAAACATATGTTAATGCATAGCCTTCTAGATATACCACAAGGATGCCATTTTATTTATAAACTACTATATAAACACATTATTTTCATACTTTACACTTCAGACAGAATTTGTACTGCTGTGAACCAATCTCTATATTCAAAGTCTCCCCCTGCACTAAACTGAGAGTATCAACTTTTGCTTACACACTACACAGTAGGCACCAGCTGGGAACCTGCTATTCTACTGTGTACCTACTGTATTTATATGTGTTCTCTATTACAAATTGAATCTACACATTTGGCAATGGTCCATGCACCATAGAACACTTTCCCTGTGGGTCCGAAACTCCTCCCTCTAGTGTCATTCTGACTCAGTTCCTTTCGGCCTTTGGATTTGAGTCCAATTGACTCACTGCCTGGCCAGCAGAGAGTGCTCCTTATATTCCCAAGTAGCACATGTCTTTTCTGAGCCTCGTTTTTGGGAGAGCACACCTTCCATGTGCTTCCCTGTCATCCACTGGTCCAAGGGCACATGTGCTTTTAATTTTCCTGTACAGCCACTGTACCATAGATCTAGAGCACAGGCCATTCTCCTATGATATCATTGTGCTCTCCTGTGCCTGTTGATTCCTGATCAACATCTCCCCTCTGATTGCATCATAAATTCCCATTTCTTTGAGTAGAGCACTGCTAGTGTCAAGTACATTGACTCCATGGCCAACAAGACCCATCTGGTGTCTTGTTAAGACCTGAGCCTTGCACTCCACCTGCTGTCACCCTTAGCAATGTAACTGCTTACACTCTATACTGAAGAGCACACTCTTAGGTGTTTATTTGACTCACATGGACCCTTGCATCATGTTAATTGCCTAATATGTTTGCAATTTCATGGGTAGACAGCCACTTGGCATGTCACTGGGTTTATATAGTAAGATATAAATAAATGGCATCCTTATGGTATATCTGAAGGGCTATGCATTAGCATATGTGTTTCTGACCTTCTGACTATACAGCAGGTTGTGAATATCACCTTTTTCATGTCATTGTCTTTAATTTTCTTGCTCTGGCATTAGAACCATTCTGCATTTGTTATCTTTATGCTGTGGATAATGCCAAAAAGGGATGAGTACCCTTTAGGTAGCATGTGCATCTAAGTCCTGTGGTTATACAGCAATAACCAATTATTAGCCCTAAGTCCCCACTGAGTGTACTTGCTGCAGGAATTGACAAATTGCTGTTACTGAGCCCCTATAAGGCCAAGCCATCAATAATACTGGTCCATGCCCATAACTGTGCCTATGCGACTTGATGTGCTAATGCTGATGATGGCAGAATTGCACCCTATTGCCTCTAATGGTTTAGGCTGGTTTAAAACCAAGGAGAGAAGTTGAAATTAGTGGTATAGCCTCAAAATTGAGTCATTAAGGTCAGGAAAACATTGGAAAACCCCAATAAAGTATATATGGGCTTGTGTGGAATGTTTGGTTTGATAAAAGGCTGCTGGAGGGATAAATCCATGAAATTGGAGCATACAGAGCCCTGAGGCTCATCATCGGTTTAGTTAATTGTCAATGTAACCTGTTTTATTGGAAGTGGGTCATTTTGTGAAGGTGTTGGTATGGTTTGTATACAAGGAGTGAATTGAGGAGGGTTGGATAGGGCAGGCAAATTGGTGTGGGTAACTTGTTGCACTGATGCTGGGTTGTATGATCAAATAGGCATCACTTGTTCCCCTGTGGAAGCTGTTGGTCTTTGCAGGAGGAGGGATTTGATGAGTGGTTGCTAGTGATATTGCTGAGCAAATCCATCAGTGCTGAATTTTGGTGATTTCAGATCATGTGTATTTTTCTTGTTTGTTGATCAAACATTTTCATTTGGTGGTAATGTTCTTTAAGTTGGTTTCCTTCTTAAAGGCAGTGATCCAGTTGCCACCTGAGGTTGTCTTGTTCTCTTTCAAAGTCAGTAACACTGTCACTAGGCTGAAGCAGATGTCTGCTGAACATAAGGCATGGAGTGGTGATTTAGTTGTCACAGCTGTAAGTGTTTAGACTGCACCATGCATGATTTTGGTTTGCATCTGCCTCTCATTCATATGTTTCTAGTTTTCAGCTGGTTGCATCTTCTGCTCTTCTTTCTAGTGAGTGCACATGCCAGTAGTTATACCATGTGTAGGGGTTTGTATGGAGGAACAGTCCCCCAAAGCTGGGTTGTTGGTTGTTGTTGTTGTTGTCATATTCTAGCAGTCCTTTGACCTTGATGACAGGCTTTGTCATTATATTGTTACAGTGCCCACTTACTTCAATGATGTGGATGTATATATAAAGTAAGTAAGAAACAGATGTTGATCAAATGATTAGGTTGGGCCCTATATCATGGGATGTGACTGATCTGTGATGTTACCTTTGCCAGCTGGCTTTTCAGGTACTCATGATACTCATAACATGAACACAAAGCCTCATCCCCAGGGCAGTGGTAACCTCCATGCACAACAATACTCAAAATTTAATGCTCTGACCTATGCTGCTGTCCAGCACTTGGTCAGTACCAATAACATGTATTGTATTTTGACACATCATAATTGCATATGGACCAGGTTCCTCAGCATCCATGATGTAGCTCTGCTCTGAAAGAGTTCTACATTAACTGTGATACAGTAGTTGTCAGGAACATATGGATATCCTGCAACAAATATTATGTATTATATAACATGCTTTTCCCAATTAAGAAATGGTTTATTTCTGATTTATGTTCATATATAAAGAAATTTGAAAATAAGTCAGTTCTATTTCCAAATAGGCATAATAAAAATTGACTCACCTTATTGGTCACACAGTGTGTCTCTGGAATTATAATACTAAATATAGTAATAGCAAATATATGCAAATACTAGTCATTGCTATAACCAGAGCATACCAGCCATGCTTGCCATACACTTCACTCTCCACCACAAGCCAGGAACTGCCAATTGCAAGGCCAACCTTTTAGGTCAATGAGCTGACCATGACTAAGAGGGAGATGACAACTGACAGACCACAGTGTTGCTGAACTCATACTTCATAACAAACAAACACCTACAAGCCTTGGAAATGCCAACAGAGGGGGAGGTGGAAGAAAGGATCAAGGAGGCAACACAAGACTTGACCCACTGGGACAGGGGCATTATGGATTCACTTAACCATGCAAGGGGAGTAGAATGACAAGGAGGATTACTATACTATAACAGGAGGATCTATGTCCCACCCAATCCCATGCTCTGGGGGGATCTGATCTCCTACTGCCATGACCACATAATGGCAGGACACCCCAGAATTGCCAAAACCAAGGAACTGATCCAATGCAACTACTGGTGGCAGAATCTTGGAAGGGACATCAAAGGGTGTGAGGCCTGTCAACAAACCAAGACCATTACACAACCCAGACTAGCTCCACTACACCCAAATGAGATCCCGACTGAGCCCTGGATCCACATCTCTGTAGACATGATGACAGGGCTCCCAAGATTGGATGGCCACAATGCCATCCTTTTAATCATTGACTGATTCTCCAAACAGATCTCCCAGTAGCATGTGACACTGATGTCATCCCAAGGATACAGGAATCCTGTGGGATCGAGTATACACAACCATGGAATGCCCTCCAAAGTCATAAGCAACTGAGGACCTCAATTTGTCTCCAAGTTCCTCAAGGAACTTTATCACCAATTAAACATCAAGGGAAACCCCTCTATGGCCATCCACCCACAGATGGAAGGCAATGAATGCACAAATCAAGAAGTAAGAAGTATCTGTGGGTCTTTCATGCAATCACTGAAAATGACTGGATAGACTGGTTACCACTTGCTGTTTGAGCATAACAACTGTGTCCATTCTCCACAGGGAAAGCCCTTCAAATGGGAGCTCCTAGGAATAGTTCCCAGAATCTACATGGGCACTGGCCACCAGCTGAACAATGGCTTTGTCACCAAAATGAAGAAAATTCAGCAATGATATGTGTCTGCACTTGAAATTAGCCACTAGATGAAGGCAATATACAACTGGTATCTACAAGACCAGCAATTCACTACCAAGTCAGGACCAAGGTCTCTAGACACCATGAATCTGGACCTACTGTCCCAAAAGCAATCTAACAATAAGTGATTAGGCCCATTAAGATCTTAAGCATATGGGCTCTGCATAAAGTCAATTGCATCACAGTTGCACATTCAAGTCTTTAGGAGAATTTTGCAAGTACAGTATCCAGAACACTGAGAACCAGTCACTCACAGTATCATCAACAACAAGAAAGAATATGAGGTAGAACAATTGTCAATCTGTCAGGAAAAATCCATACAAGGCACAACCACATGCATTGTAACAGTTATTTGGTCTAGAAGGGCACTCTGAGAAGGAAAACCAATAGGTAATGGGAGACACACTCAGAATGCCCAGGAAGTGGCATCAATGACTTCCAGTTAATGACACTTGACAATGAAGTTGGTGATGAGGTGGTCAGATGGTTGAGTGATCTCCAAATGTAAACTGGTGAATTGTTGTTGATACTTCTGGAATATCACAGTGCAAGAACCAAAATGGAAATAGTGGTGTCTTGGCTTTGTGTTGGTATTACAGAACAACTAGTTTTGTTCATAAGTCACTCCTTTGTGTTGTATGTTTGTGCAAGCTTTTCTGAGTACATCCATACTCTGTCAATTCCACTGAAAACACTATGCATACTGGGTTATGGGATGATCAAGCTGTCCTATGTTGACTGGCTTGTTGTCTGGTGGGGGACTTCTCTCTAGTCTCATGAGAAGTTACTACAGATTCCAATGCTCCAGTCACCTTTGGTCTCTGTTATCTGGTCTGGTGTGTGTTGTAAAACTGGGAAAATGGCAGGTAAGCACATGGAAGTGGGATGTAGGAACTGAGTTGGTATTATGTCGGTATTAAATGAGTTCCTAATTGTCTCAGTATTATCTGTGTCAATGTTTCTGGGGCTATGGCAGTGCAATAGCAGGTCTAGTCTTTATTTCTGTGGTCCTCAGCTTTATCTGCATGTCTCATTCTGTGAAGACATCCTAATTCCTATAAACTGGTCAATCTTTGTCAAAACTATACTTTGTTTCCTTTGTCTGGTCCTATCTCTTGTCAAATCAATTCCTATAACTGATCAATACTATTTCCTGCTCAGAGCTCATGCCTGCCCTATATCTGTCAATCTGTCAATACTAAATCTGTTCAAAACCTATCCTTGCAATGCTCACAATAGAGCTGCCCTATAACTGGAATACTATTCATCTGCTCTTGATGCCCAAATGGGTTTGCTAATGTCTTGTGAAAATGAAAACTGGTAAAACTAATCTGATCTTGTGAAATTGAAACTAATTACTTTCCTATAAAACTAAAAGAGGTGAGATACCACAGTTATCACTTACTAACACTGAGCAAGTGCCAGTAATGAAGTAAAACTCTGATGAGAGTCAAGGTTTTAAGTCAATGGATGATTGTGAAGTGTCTCAGCTTTAACTACTTCAAGCTCAGCTTTGTGGCAAACAAAATCACTATTAAATTGTTCTATTGGTATTGTAAAGCTGGGTGAGTTACTGAGGTAAACAACTCTATGTGTGTATATGGGGAAATTTGGAGAGAGTAACTACTGTAGTATGAAATTACTGGGTTTATATAGTAAGAAGGTGTTTCATGTGGTATATCTGAAGGGCTATGCATTAGCACATGTGTTTCAAACCTTCTTATGCAGGTCTTGTGCATTGACATTTGTGTCTGCACCTTTGATTTTCATAGTTCTGGGAAATATGCCTTACTCATAGTAGAGTTCAGAATAATTGTGGAAATGACTGAGTACTCCAAAGTATCATGTGCATCAATGTCTTGTGGTTAGCCAATAACCATTAATTCCAAAGTCACCAAAGAGTGTTCTTGCTGTGGAAACCATCAAATTGCTGTGATCAAGCCCCTATGATCACCAGAGCAATATTGGAAGCTTGTCGGGTTGATTTGTGTGTTTTGGGCAATGCTGAGATATCAGCAATGTGCTCTGGTTCATTCTGGGAATGGTGCATCCATGTTAGGTCAAAAATGGAGTTGAGGCCCAGTATTGGTCAAATGGGAAGTCACCACCTCCTGTAGCATAAGGGTGTAGGGAAAAAGTCCAGGGAGCACATCTGCAAAATTGCAGCATACAGAGCGAGGTCATTCAGGATGACTGTCTCATGATGTTACAATTTTACTGCTTGCTTCTTAACCCTAGCATTAACATTAGCCACCCAATCATCACCTCAAGAGTCTTGTTTGCTTAACCCCATTCTATACCTTCTCTTCCTCATCGAGGTTTGGAACTGTCTTTGTATGTACTAGTCCCCCTGATTCAAGTGACATCTGGACTCTTCTCACTGGACAAACACTGGCACCAAATAATGCCTCAACATTAGTATATGAGACATGTCTTTAAGTATTACAGCTCTCCTGGTAAAACCCAGCCTTAAGCTAAGATATATTATACCAACTTATGCTGAATCAACTCACTACAGCCAAGACTAAAACCTTAGAGCTTGTCTTTGATAACAAATAATGCACCAGGACTACTCAAACATGAAGTAACCAGTTGTTTGTTGTTGTTAGAAGTCATTATGAAGGTTGTCTAACACTATCTGAGGATGTCTCATGGGATATCTGTGGAAAATCAAGAGGGGTCAGAGGTTGGGATAGACAATGAAAATTTTACCAATCCACAAGCCATCAGGAGATGTCACTGTTTTTAGTATCTCATATGTAATGCAGCTTATAGTCCATCAATCAAAGTATATCAAGCCTTGTATATGTTGGAAAAAATGCAGTGATTCATGAGATGGATATCTTAGTTGATTGAGTGTCTCAAGTTTACTTATCTGAATATTAGAATAGTGGTAAACTTATTGTTGTATCCAAATAAGAGGTGTCTATTAATGAGCATAAATAAAAGAGGTTAATATAAAAGTGCTAAGTATTGAACAACTGAAAACATTATAAGTCAATATCTGTTATAGGGTAAAGGTTTATATAATGTGTTTATTTCAAAAGAAAGTACAAATACTAATATATAATATATTTATAGAACATATCAGTAAGATACTGTAGCTATATAGGCTTGACAATATTTGAGATGTTTAGAACATTTTGAGACTTCAAGAGTGACCAATGTCTTCAAATATCTGCATGGCTTTTTTGAGCTTAGCAATGGCTTCTGAATATTGATCTGGCATTTGTAAGATATCTCCTAATCTTTGCAAACACCATGCTATTCCATAAGAGTCACCAATATCTTCAAATATCTGCATGGCCTTTTCCAACTTAATAGTAGCTTCTGAGTACTCATTTCTCATGTGCAAAATATCTCCCAAGCTTTGCAAACACTGTGCTGCTCCAAGATGGTCACCAATATTTTCAAACATCTGCATAGCCTGTTTCCAGCTTAATAGTAGCTTCTGAGTACTCATCTCTCATGCACAAAATATTTCCCAAGCTTTGCAAACACTGTGCTGCTCCAAGATGGTCACCAATATTTTCAAACATCTGCATAGCCTTTTCCAGCTTAATAGTAGCTTCTGAGTACTCATTTCTCATGTGCAAAATATTTCCCAAGCTTTGCAAACACTGTGCTGCTCCAAGATGGTCACCAATATTTTCAAACATCTGCATAGCCTTTTCCAGCTTAATAGTAGCTTCTGAGTACTCATTTCTCATGCGCAAAATATCTCCCAAGCTTTGCAAACACTGTGCTGCTCCAAGATGGTCACCAATATTTTCAAATATCTGCATGGCCTTTTCCAGCTTAATAGTAGCTTCTGAGTACTCATTTCTCATGCGCAAAATATCTCCCAAGCTTTGCAAACACTGTGCTGCTCCAAGATGGTCACCAATATTTTCAAACATCTGCATGGCTGTTTCCAGCTTAATAGTAGCTTCTGAGTACTCATTTCTCATGTGCAAAATATTTCCCAAGCTTTGCAAACACTGTGCTGCTCCAAGATGGTCACCAATATTTTCAAACATCTGCATAGCCTTTTCCAGCTTAATAGTAGCTTCTGAGTACTCATTTCTCATGCGCAAAATATTTCCCAAGCTTTGCAAACACTGTGCTGCTCCATGATGGTCACCAATATTTTCAAACATCTGCATAGCCTTTTCCAGCTTAATAGTAGCTTCTGAGTACTCATTTCTCATGTACAAAATATTTCCCAAGCTTTGCAAACACTGTGCTGCTCCAAGATGGTCACCAATATTTTCAAACATCTGCATAGCCTTTTCCAGCTTAATAGTAGCTTCTGAGTACTCATTTCTCATGTGCAAAATATCTCCCAAGCTTTGCAAACACTGTGCTGCTCCAAGATGGTCACCAATATTTTCAAACATCTGCATAGCCTTTTCCAGCTTAATAGTAGCTTCTGAGTACTCATTTCTCATGCGCAAAATATCTCCCAAGCTTTGCAAACACTGTGCTGCTCCATGATGGTGACCAATATTTTCAAACATCTGCATAGCCTTTTCCAGCTTAATAGTAGC
>JANDKJ010000061.1:0-16257 GCA_028551335.1 Armillaria sp. CMW 4456 | reverse complement strand
GTTCCCAAGTGGTGTCAGGATTTTAAGGATCTATTCGCAAAGGAAAACTTCGATGAATTACCTGCACGAAAACCCTGGGATCATGCGATCAAGTTAATTCCAAACGCGAAAGCCACCCTAGACTGTAAGGTATACCCCCTCAGTCCAAGGGAACAGGAAGAGCTAGACTGCTTCCTCGATGAGAATCTAGCCACCAGAAGGATATGAGCTAGCAAGTCGCCCATGGCGTCCCCCTTTTTCTTCATTAAGAAGAAGGACGGGAAGCTCTGACCGGTGCAAGACTATCGAAAGCTCAATGAGATGACGATCAAGAACCAATACCCCCTCCCGCTCATCTCAGAATTGATGGATAAGCTGAAGGGATCCCACTACTTCACCAAGCTGGACGTCCAATGGGGATATAATAACGTACACATAAAAGAGGGAGACGAGTGGAAGGCGGCTTTCCACACCAACCGCAGGCTCTTTGAGCCAACAGTGATGTTCTTCGGACTAACAAACTCCCCCACCACCTTCCAGTGGATGATGAATGACATCTTCCACGAAATGATAGCCACCGGGAAGGTGACTATCTACCTCGACGACATCCTCATCATGTCCAGCAGCGAGCAGAACACCGCGCCTGGTATGGGAAGTGTTAAAGACCCTATGAAAGCACCACCTATATCTCAAGGTGGAGAAGTGTGAGTTTGAGACGCTCGAAATGGAGTATTTGGGAGTCATCATCAGTGAAGGAGCCATCCGTATGGACACTATAAAAACCAAAGGAATCACCGAATGGCCCGTACCCACCAAGAAGAAGGAGCTGCAATCATTCCTCAGATTCACAAATTTCTATCGACGATTTATCCGAGACTATAGCAAGATTGTGAGACCAATGACGAGGTTAACGGGGAAGGAGCCCTGGGCGTGGGGAGCGGCACAGCAGCAAGCGTTCGAAGAACTTGAAGCGCAAACTAGCAGAAGACATGGTGCTAGCCATACCAACAGACGAAGGAAAGTTCAGGATCGAGGCCGACTCCAGTGAGGGAGCGATCGGTGCTGTACTCTCACAACAACAAGGAACTGCCTGGAGACCAGTAGCGTTCCTCTCCAAGGCCCTAACAGTGACCAAGCGCAACTATGAGATCTACGACAAGGAGTTACTAGCCATTATGCACACCCTCAGCGAATGGAGACACTACCTCATGGGGATGGCACAGACATTCGAGATCTGGTCTGACCACCAGAACCTCCAGTATTTCCAGCAACCACAAAAGCTGAACCAACGACAGGCCTGGTGGGTCACAGAGCTGGCCGAATACCACTTCACCCTACACCACAAACCGGGAACTGCCAACTGCAAGGCCGACCTCCTGAGTCGAAGGGCCGACCATGACCAGGGCAGCAATGACAATCGAGAAACCGTCGTACTACCAGACAAGTACTTCATAACGCCAGCACATATCCGGGCCCTGCAGATGCCGACGAGGGGGGAGGTAGAGGAGAGAATTGAGGAGGTGACGAAGGACTCAGCCCACTGGGATAGAGGAATTGCTGATTCACTCAGTCACGCCCGAGGAATCGAGCAACGAGGAGGGTTACTCTTCTACAATGGCAGAATATATGTTCCCCCTGAGACCGCACTTTGGGGAGACATAATTTCCTACCATCATGACCACATCACCGCCGGCCACCTGGGGATTGCCAAGACTAAGGAACTCATACAACGCGACTACTGGTGGCCGCACCTAGGGAAGGATGTTGAAAGATATATCAAAGGATGCAAGGCCTGCCAAAGAACCAAGACAATAACGTGCCCTAAAGCGGCCCCACTACACCCGAATGAGATACCAACTGAACCATGGACCCATATTTCAGTCGACATGATGACTGGCCTCCCCAAATCAAATGGGAATGATGCCATCCTACTCATCGTCAACCGATTCTCGAAGCAAATCATCCTGGTCGCATGTGACACCGAGCTATCATCGCAAGGGTGGGCCAAAATACTACGAGACCACGTATATGCACACTATGGTATGCCCTCAAAGGTCATCAGTGACCGTGGACCCCAATTTGTCTCCAAATTCCTTAAAGAACTATACCGACTCCTCGACATCAAAGGCAACCCCTCTACTGCATATCACCCCCAGACCGATGGACAGATGGAACAGATGAACCAAGAAGTCGAAAAATACCTTCAACTTTTTGTCAATCACTGACAAAATGACTGGGCTGACTGGCTGCCCCTCGCCGCCTTCCAGCACAACAACCACATCCACTCGGCAACTGGTAAAACCCCTTTCTTCATTAACCACGGACGACATCCTCACCTAGTCGCCGACAGCACCCCCCAAGGAAACAAAATGCCAATGGCCACAGAATTTGCAACCGAGATGAAGAAGATACACGATGAAACACAGGCGGCATTGGAGAAGGCTGCACAACAAATGAAGACCAACTATGACCGACACAAGCAACCATCTACCCACTACCACGTCGGCGACAAAGTATGGCTAGACACGACCAACCTACATCTACCGCGACCTAAGAAAAAGCTCGATGACAAGCGTGTGGGACCCTTTCCGATTCTTGCTGCCATAGGAGCCTCTGCATATAAACTCAAATTACCTGCTACATGGCGGATTCATCCAGTATTTAATGAATCCTTACTCACCCCATACGTCACACCCACGTTTCCATCTCAGACGACAACGCCACCACCACCACTTGATGTCATAAACAACGAAGAAGAATACGAGGTAGAGATGATCGTCGACAACAGACAGAGACGAATTAGAGGAAAGAATGGCCAACCATCATGGCTAGTTACGGACTATCTAGTCAAGTGGAAGGGTTACTCCAACGAAGAAAACCAGTGGGTAAGGGAGGATCTACTCGAACACGCAGCAGACGCAATTGCGGACTTCCTAAAATCGCAACAACGCCTAGCCGCATCAACAGTCAGGATGACTGTCTTAACAAGGGGGTAATGTCACGATTTTAAACCCCTAACTGTGTCACAAGACCACCCCTATTCATACCTTAACCCCAGACCCACCACTTAGCCACTCAGTCAGTGCCTCGCTCCTTTTGCTCACCAAACTCCGTTCGATTCCCTCTCTATCTTTGCTATCCTGGCCAACTTTGGAACTCTCTTTCAATGTACTCATACACTTTGTCCAGCTGATGCTCCAGACTCTTCTCACTGGCCAAACACCGGTGCCTAAATAATGTACAACAGTAGTATACGATTCGTGTATTTAAGTAGGACCGCTCGCACTGGTAAAACCCCAGCCTCAAGCTAAGTTAATTCATACCAACTTACTTGGAACTCACTCCACTCGCTATAAGCCAAAGAGTCAAGACCTTAGTCTCGACTTCACACTGACAAGTGATGCACCAGGAATACTTGAATGCGAAGTAGCTAGTTGTTTGTCATTGTTAGAGATCACATGAAGGTTGGGTCTAACAATGGGTCATAGACTTCTCCAGGTCAGAATACTTAGTGGTGATCATAAAGGAAAGACTGCATTTATTCCACATATCACTTTGAGTTCTGGTGCAGAACTTCCATTTGATTTACATTGGCATCAATTTCCAGTGCATGTTTGCTTTAGCATGACAATCAACAAGTCTCAAGGACAATCTGTGAAACATGTAGGTATTAATCTTCAGACTCCTGTATTTACACATGGACAATTGTATGTAGCTTTATCAAGATGTACTTCAAAATGAGGTGTAAAGGTATTAGTAAAATCTGGATCTCGAGACTTTAAAACACCTAATATTGTATATCCAGAAGTTCTTTTAGATTAGTGAATAGAATAAATTTATTTAAAAAGGAGTGAATAAAGTGAGGAGTAATAAGCCAGGTTTGGGGCGGGCCCCAACAAGCTGAAGATCCATGCTGGAGTCAAGATTGTGGAGACCCCTCACATGCTTGGGCCCTCCACAATCATGACAAAGGCATGGGACAGAAGCTTGTCCTATTTCCTATATATAACAGAAGGGAAGTGTTTGGTGTTGTTAGTTTTAGAGGGAATGTTACTAAGTGATTACAAAGATATTTACTTAAGCATGATAAAGCAACTCCAGCACTATTTTAGGCACTTAATTCCCACATTTTCATTGGATGCCTCAACACTTATATAAGCTGATAGGGGCTCTTTTGGGATGCCTCACCACTTAGGAAGGTAGTTCCCACAGTTCGCTTTTCAACCATTTTTTATTGCTCAACAACCACTGAACCATTTCTACTGCTTCTTTTATTTTTTGTCATGTACAATAAGACTATATTGAGTATTTATTACATGATTCCAGATGAAAATCATTAAACTATACAACTAATAAATTAGAATTCATGTAGAACTTATTATGTAGAACTTATTATTTGACATTAGAAGATATTTGAATCAACAAATATCTATTGTGATATTTCATGGCTATCTTTGGCACTCTTTTAGAAGATTCTTTATGCAATAGGTTAAGGAAATAGAGAGCAACTCATTGCTTAATTTGATAAATCTAACCTTGAAGGAGTATTACTGTTTTAATAATGAACAAAGAATATGTATAAGTATCTATGAGTGATTTAAGTAATGTAAATAAGGCAGTAATAAAAGAAGATGTACCTCAGTTGGGCACAGCATATACATGGCAACTAAGGTATACAGGTGTCTATGGTTTCTACTTATAAGGGATCTATGAGATAGGAGTAAAATAGAGAAAGTAGATAGTGATTTGGTAGTGATAGTATGTGAAATAATAGAAGAGTAAATTCAGGTGAAATATCATGTAATGTATGGATAACCTCCAACATTTAATACTTAATGAACAAAGAATATAGGTAAGTATCTATGAGCAATGTAAGTAATATGTATAAGCCAGTAATGATAAAGAGACATATCTCAGTTGGGCACAGTGTAGACATAATAACTGAGGTATGCAGGTGTCTGCAGTTGCTATTTATAAAGGATCAATGAAATAGGAGTGAGACAGGAAAAGTAGATAGTGATATGTGAAATAATAAAAAGGTAAATTCAGGTGAGATATCATATAACATATGGATAATCTCCAACAATACTTTGTTCATCTGATAGCCAAGATGTGAGAGCTAATAGGTTTACAAAAGGAATCTATTTTTATTTTCCTTTCATTCAATAATCCTTCCAAATATTAAGGCTTTTAGAAGTTACAGAGACACTTTTGCATTCTTGATTGAACAGAATTGAGTCAAAGTCAGTAATCTTGAAAGAAGGGATATATGCTGTACACCTGTAGATAGTATATTACTAAAAGACTGCTGGATGGCTGGGTGTATAGGGACTTATCAGTGAGGCTATTGATCATACATTTAGACAGTTTGGACCATATCACAGACAACATGATTTTGACATTTACTATATACTCTTTCTCTTCTTCTCTTCTCAGTTTATGACCTCCATCTATGTGTTGACTGAGGATTTATCACTGATATGTGTACTTTCCAGGTCTATTGGTCATTAAAGACAATAGGTAGTAAGGCTTTTCTTCTGGTATTTTGGAATATCTGTGTATGCTATTTCAATTTTTTGTGCATCTGGAATATCAGAAAGGAGTTGTGCTGCAATATTTTTAAAGGAATACTTGCTAACACATATTAGTCATATTTAAAATTTGATTGTTAGTGAGCAAATGAGATATATGTTAAGGCAAGCATAAGATGTTGGATTGACAAGCAAGGAGCTCTATTGCATTCTGCAAGCCAAGTTTGATACCCTTATGTTGGAATGGACATTATATACTGAATATGGACATTTGAGCACTCTCACTGTTTCCACTTATTGCTATGCTGTGTGAGGGTGAGTACTTACTTATGCTACCTTATTTACCTTACTAATGAGCACCTATAGTCTACATTATAGCTAACAGTGTATTGTAATAGGTATAAACCTATGCATGTCACTATTCTTAGATAAGAGGCATCAAAGGAATTAAGTTTATTAGATTGAGCATAGAAGTATAGCATAAACCTATAGATATAGACCATTACACTGTTTCCTAAAGACAAAGGATATTCATAAGAATCTACAACAAGTGTGAATGAGTTGGACACAATATAAAAGTAAGTAAAAGCTCACCTCAGTCATGCACAGCAAAGGCAGAATGACTGAGGCACAATTGTAGCTATGGTGTAACTATATAGGAAGATGAATATGATATATGTGTTTATGTATTTAGTAAGTAATAAGGAGTGATGTTGGGAAAAGCAGGTCAAATTAGCAAGGTACAGATATTTTCAACATTTCCTCACTGTGGAATTCTGTTGACAGATAATTGAAAAATATAGAATGGTATATAGAATGGAGTAATAAGCTGGGTTTGGGGTGGGCCCCAACAAGCTGAAGTTCCATGCTGGAGTCAAGATTGTGGAAGGCCTGAGTGTATGAGGGGTCTCCACAACCATGATGAAGGCATGGGACAAAAGCTTGTAATAATATAATAACATAATAATGCTAACATATATTGATCAGCAGTTTGTCAGCATTATAAATCAAATAGCACAGCAAAGTCCATGGTTTTTAGAGCAAAAAAAGGAAATTAATTTGAAATAACTTGTGCCCAATGGGTTTGGCATGTCAGCTGCTTGAGGGAAATCACAACCACATAAAAAATGAAATATATATTAATATAACCTATATATAGTAGCTGGCACATCAGCATCAATCGTTATCTACTCTTATCTATCCTGACAATTCCCATGAATCAATCTATCACTTTGGGTAAATTTCAAAATGGGGTTTTGCACCACTAAAACTGAGTCACACACAAAGGACTTGGAATAATAATACTGTGCTGGATTCAGGAAACTCCAAGGAACTGTCCTATCCAATTTCACTGAATTTTCAACAATGAGCTAGTATGGTTGCTCTCAAGTTGCTCTTTCATCCATCAACTCTGCACTAAAAACTGATACTCATAGCAGAATCCTGGGACAGGTGATATCAAATGACTATATTGCCTTCAGCACCTACTAGAGGCACATTCCTTCCAATGAGAGGTAGCAAAAAGAAAAAGGATGCTACACCAGTGCCACATACAAAACTCTGGGAATGAGGTGCAGTCTTTGTCTAAGCCTCTCAGAGCATTGATCTTATCTTATAATTTATGCTTAGACTCATCAGAACCGGCTTGCATGACTGACCATAGAACCAACAGTACCAAGAATTTCATAGAGGTGGAGGCAAAGCACTAGGCAGCCTCCCTTTACATCACCCTTGTAGAACATCATCTTTGCCTGACTCTAAGGATGCCACAGTGATTGTCACCTTGTTTGTTACTACCACTACCATAGCCTTGACTGTGAATCCCAAATGTCACACTCTCTTATCTCAGGTGCTCTGCCCCTGCATGTACCCAGCAATGTCCAGTCAGTTCACCATCATCGCCACCTTGGTGTCAATCAACCATTTCATTACAAGGCCAGGTACACTGCAAATCAGTGACTCTGAATGAAAAGAATGCATATATAGTCCTTCACATGTCATGGTAATGAGCTAAATCCATCCAGACATGCAAATCTGCTCATCATGAATATTAAGACAGATAGAAAAGATACTGATCACATAAAAATTGAAAGGGATGAAAGGGATGAAGCAGAAGTCCAGTGAAGGATCTTGTCACCATTTAGAAAGCTTTGATGATCAATTCAACAATAGTATTTGATAAATATTACAGCAATATTTTCCACTTGCATAACTACAACTACATTCATGCTCAAAGTTTTAACTCATCTTCATGATGGCAATCCACTATACTCTCCCACCACTCCTCTTCCCCTGATGCTCATGGCAGTCACTCACTACAATGATTTGGTGGAATGCAGTGAAGTTTGATTCCATTGCCATGTCCTCTGTTTCCACTAATGTTGAAGTCATCAAGTTTTCCTCCTTTGTGATGTGTTTGATTGATTCACCCAACTCCATTGTGATGGCAACTGGTTCAGCAGGTGTGAATTGTAGTGCAGAAATTGTTGTAGCAGTTAAGGTCATTGATGCCTGCTGTTCCTCTGACCATTTTGTTCTGGATGACCAGATGGTAGCTAGCAACATAGCAATGATCTCTAAATAGACATCTGTGACTGCAAGATATGCCCCATCCAGGTAGCTCTCATCAGTAATGGAGAATATAATTAAGGCCAGAGCTAGCAAAACTGGGAAAATGAAGATGGAGATGGCAATCCAGAATAAGGCAGTCAGCTGGGATGAATATAAGGCTGGAGAAGAATCATGGTCAAAATTGACTGATTTTATGGAATGAGAATGTACTCTGGCATTTGGTAGTGTCAACTCAACCTTCTGTTTGGCAGCTGTGGTGCAACCACCACAAAAATAATGCTGAATTATATCTATGCAGACATGTTGATTGAGTGCTACATTGTGCAATATTCAAAAGAATTGTTACCCATTATCCAACATTTGTAAGACCCACTCGATTTTTGGGAAGGGGAGGTGCCATTCATTTTGCCCAACAGCAATAGGATTTCCCATGGCCATGAGTTTGGGGAACCAGGTGCACCAAAACATGATGAAATCCACCAAACGAGCTAATTTCATGCAGATAAGAGGAAGATATACAATGCACACAGTGTGAAGTGTCATCCCAGGCAAGGGGTACACAGCTACAACCCTAATGACCAAGATAAATTCTATGAATAATGGCAATAGATTGAGGATCACAGTGTACAGAAAGTATAACACAACCAATATAGTGAAATTTGGTGACATGATTGCTGTGACCTATCCACAAAGTTCAATAGCTGTGACATTCAATTCTTCGAACACAACTTGAGACACTCATGGTTGTGTACCCATTCATGATGCCTAAACATATTCCCATAGCCAGAGATATGACATTGAAGATGAATATAGGTGTTCATCTAAGTTTTGGGGAAGAAAGAAAAATAATGCAAAGAGCAGAGGGACACAAGCTGATGCCCATGCCATTTGCAACATCAGCATATTCAAGGAAGGGTGTATAGCAGCAAGGTAATTCAGTCCTGCTGGAGGAGAGGGGAATTCATAAGTTGGAGAAGATGACATGGGAAGTAATTCAGAGGCGGTATTGCAGATCTTGGTCCCACCTCATCCTGCATATACATCTTAACACCCATAGTGAGCACTCCTTGAGATAATCTTAGAACAGTTCAAACAAATCTCTGCTCTGTCATATCATGATAAGTTTGAAACATCTGAGTCATGCTGTGATCTCTCAATACTGATCTCTGGACATGCTCTCCTGATGTCAACCAAGCCCTTAAATGCCAAGAAGCACAAAGCTGAAGTTGGCAACTCTGAACCTGGATGCATCAATTGAAGTCAGCTGGATTTGTTCCTACGACTGGCCGCAGGGACTCAAGTTGAAATTGCTGTCTGTAAATGTGACTTAACTTGGGTTCAACTATGGTCACCTCCCCCCATTCCAAGTTGGAACTAATGACTGGATGTTCAAAGCATGCATGAGGCATCCAAGCCAATTCATCAGTGAATGGTTTGACTTGCAGAGCTAGACATGATCTAGCCTCACAATCAGATAGGGAAAACATCTGAGTTATGCTCTGGTTTAGCTTAATGGGATAGGCACCAACATGGGCTTGATCTAATAAGTCTAACTTGCAATGTGTATAAATTTAGTTCCATAGATGAAGAATGAATTTACTACATACTCATGGAAAAAGGATGAACCCTGAGAATCTCTCTTGCCATAGAGTCTATGTTTGCCATTGCTGCAAATGTGAGATCCAGTAGTTACCATCCCTCCCACATGGTTTGGGGCTGTGATTATTCAACCTCACTTCCAAAATCTATGGAAGGAAATCAAATATCAGCCTCAAAAACCAGGCTGTAACCAAAATCATATGACTGCCCCGATCTTAAAAGCTAACCTAATCAATTATCATTGAGGTGCTGCTGGTATATAAATCATCACAGCTCTAATCAGTAGGCCTGGAAATTTCAACAGTATTTCTTTGCTGCTCCTGCACCCTTTCTTAGATGGATAAGTAAGAAGTTTGCTCATGTCAAGCTGTGGATACAATACTTGGCAACATTGATATATTGATCTCTTTGGTCATGTTATGGACACCATTTACAAAATTATAAAGATGCAAGTCCTTCCATATATTTACCTATCCAGTGCTTGCATTCTGCTCATAAATTGAGATTCTACCTTGTGTGATTTGAAGAAACACTCTCCATTGGAATGACAATGTGCTAGAGAGCAAATTTCAGTGCTAAGAGAGATATCACTATGCTCTATCTACATGCCCCAACTTCAGTACCAGAGTTGGGGTATTGATTATGATATCACATTATTTGTCTGAGACTTCCAGAAGTTTAACCTAGGTATGTTCACTTTCTAGCGATGTATGGGGTACAATTCCACACATACATAGCAAGTAATGAGTTTATGTATACTTCAAGGCATCAGATAAGCCATGAATATGAATAAAAATTTGGAAGACTCACATTTTGGAAGGACTAGGTTGACACCAGAATAAATGAGAGTATTGGGCCATGCCAGGTACTAGGATTCAAGGAAAATTCAAGGTTAAATTATTGAAAATATCACATAATAATGATTTGTACCATGATTAGAATTAGTAAAGAGCATATACTTTTGGTTCATGAGTTTCTGTGTACTTGTAAAACAAAAATGTGTTTACCTTGTAGCCAAACCTGATATGACACCAAGGTACATCATTCCAAGAAGTGCATTGGATGTCCTACAATAGCTTAGTGTATGGATATAAGAGGAGCATGCATCACTTATGTAGGGAAGCCTAATAGTCTCCTGCTTTTGTGTAGGTAGTAACACATGGACAATGTGATGACAAAATCAGAAAACATTGGAGTTGTGATCAGGATGCACAGTGATACCTAGATAGTATTTCAGGTGATTGGATCATGCTCAGACTTATGTCAAACATACCTCTATGCCTGGTAGTGGCTTGAAATTGGATACTAAGTATCTAATCATGTTAACAAGGATTAAATTTCAAGCAGTTTAAGGACTCAGATAGGCCATGTCCCGGTGGCCCACTTCTGCTAGCTGGTAGTTGAATGAGCTTGTAGGCTGTTCAAGACAGTGAGGATCATTGGACACCATGTGCAGCCTCATTCTACTGTGTATTAGAAATATGGTATGGTCTTGTATGTCTAGATCAGTTGTGAGTGTGGCAGGCAAGCAGGTCAGCTGTGTATGATTGTGGATAAACTATTGCATCCTTCATGGAAACTCAATGAATACTTTGTCAGCATCTCCATCAAATTCAATGGATGCTTTGTCAGCACCTCCATCAAACTCAATGAAGGCTTGACAATTCAAATTATAGCAGCATGTGCTGCAAGTTTAGAATAAGAAAAGGAAATATTTTTGAAATTCTCTTCATACAGTGACCTCAGCAATTCAGCAGATATTAATTCAAATTATAATGGCAATTGCCACAAGTTTAGACTAAGAAAAGAAAATATTTTTGAAATTCACCCTCATATAGTGACCTTGGCACATCAGCAATCAGTCAATGTGTCATTAGATATACCAGATATAGAAAGATATTTGAAAATTAGATACATATATAGAAATTAATATTATCTTATCTTATATCTTATTTTATCTGTAAAATATCTTTCACTTTAGGAAATTCCCATGGGGGGGTTTGCACTACTAAGACTGAGTCAAGGACTTGGAATTGCACTTCACATTCTGGTCACTCTTGCCTGATAGAAAGCTACTGCTACCTCTGAGGCAATCACTCAGTCTGTCAATGTCATGTTTGCCATCACTAGCATCCCCACTACCTCCAAGAAACCTCAGAAGGACAGGATTCTTGGTCTCCACAGGTCTCATCTCCTCCCAACAATCTATAAACCAGATATTAGATGTGGGCACCTCAACACTGGAAGCAGTTGTCAGACACAAGTGAGTAAAGTAGACTGGACTGTTTCATAAATGGGATACTGATAACTTGGTGTCAAGATTTGAAGACAATGATGGGCAGAGATGCAGGCATTGTGAAAACCATGCACTCATATATGTCAATATGAGAGGTATAGGTTGCAAGGCCATATTGAAGACCACTGGGAAGGTTCATCCAGGGTTGAGTGAGGAGTAGTACTTGACTGTTCAGGACATCTGTATCAGGGTGGATACTTTTAATGATCAAGCTAGGTATATTTCAAGAGTCCAAACCATGTACTAGGTCAATGATTCCATCATGATTTCAACCTCAAAAGACTTTGGTTTCATACCTATAATTGATCCAACCTGGTGTACGACAAGCTTGATGTGAGGCAGCAACAAACCTCATGTGACCCTCTTTCCATTTGTGAACTACATCATTTCAATCCCACATTTTCTAGTCACTCCCTCAAAACTCCTAGTCCCTGTGCTTCATCCACTCGACATGCTCCTCCTTGGTGCTGTGACCTTGCAATTGCCTTTTGCACAATCATGTTGGTCCTTCAGGTTGTTCATCCTCATCCCTACTCACCACCCATCTCCAGTTGATGACTAGCAACTCCCCCAGAACACTCCCATGATTCTCCAGTTTGACAGTTATCACAGTCTGGCAAAAGACCAGAAAAGTAACAATCCTCCTTGAGATAGATGCAGTGGTAACAGGGTTTTGTCACCTTTAAACAAGGACAAGATTTATCAATACTGGCATTACTCAGAATTAGAACAAAGGACGTACATTGATGGATTTAATCACCAGACAAGATTTATTGTCATGGCAAGCTTGGACTCCACAGAAGGGACACCCAGGACCAGTGGAAGGATCATCAAATGAATTGACAGAGCCTTTTTCTGTAGCAGTGATGAGGTGATCAGATGCTTTAGTAAGCTCAGAATGTAAACTGGAAATTGTTGTCAGATACTTCTGGAATATTGCAGTGCAAAGAACCAAAATGGGATAGTGGTGTCTTGGCTTTATGTGAGTATTACAGAACAACTAGTTTTGTTCCTAAGTCACTCCCTGGGGTGTTGTGTGTGTTTTGCAAGTTTTTCTGAGCACATCTGTACTTGTAACGATTCAACCAATAAAAACAGTGTCATATTCGGGGTTATGGGACTGATCAAGCTGTCCTATGTTGACTGGCTTGCCATCTGGTGGGGGACTTCTCTCTAGTCTTGTGAGAAGTTACTACAGATTCCGATGCTCTGAGTCACCTTTGGTCTCTGTTATCTGGTCTGGTGTGTGTCATAAAGCTGGGAAACTGGATGGGAAGGGAAATGGGATGTGTAAAACATCTGTCAGTATTATGTTGGTATTAATTGAGGTCTTAATCATCTCAGTATGGGTCTGTATTGATGTGTCTGTGGCTATGGTGGTCCAATAGCAGTTCTCATCTTTATTTCTGTGGTCCTCAGCTTTATCTTTGTTGATTCTATTTGTTCTAATTCCTATAACTAGTTAATCTTTGTCCAAACTATACTTGGTTTCCTTTGTCTGGTCCTATCTCTTGTCAAATTGATTCCTAAAACTGGTCAATACTATTTCCTGCAAAGCTCATGCTAGAGCTGCTCTATAATTCTGATACTAATTCCTTGCAATGCTCACATTAGAACTGCCCTATATCTATCAATCTGTCAATACTAATTCTATTCAAAACCTATCCTTACAATGCTTGCAATAGAGCTGCCCTATAACTGTTCAATACTATTTGTCTGCTCTTGATGTCCAAATGGATTCGCTAATGTCTTGTGAAATTGAATACTAATAAAACTAATCTTCTCTTGTGAAGTTGAAGCTAATTCTTTCCTATAAAACTAAAAGGGGTGAGTACCACATGGTTATTACTTACTAACACTAAGTGAGTGCCAGTAATGAAGTAAAACAATGATGAGCATCAAGTTCTAATTTTGATGGATGGTTGTGAAGCATCTTGGCTTTAAATATGTTAAGCTCGGCTTTATGGTGAACAAAATTGCTATTAAACATGTGCCATTGGTATCATCAGCTTTGGGTGAGTTACTGAGGTAAACAAAGGTATACATGAAAGTGGGGATATGGAATGAAGGGAAGTAACTCCTGTAAAGTATGAAATTACTGGCGAAGAGGCTAGGTTGTGTCTACTTATGGAATAGTGAGTGGAACAGTGTGCTATGACACACACTACACCTCACACCTTCTACACCCCATTAATATCAGCAACTACCCTTGCAAGTGTGATGGAGGGAGTAATTACATGCTCCTTGTGATTATCTCAATCAATTAAATCGATTTCAATGCCACACAACATATAGACGTAGTGAGCTCTCCAAAATAAAGTCCTAAGTCTAGGAACTTTTGAACAAGAAGGACTGCTTCAAGGTGCAACCTGCTTGGCAATGCAGATGGATGATACAAGTGCTCCCAAAGTGCACAGACAGACAGACAGACAGACTTGTTCCCACACACCTGACTTTGTACTGAGCTCGCTTTTCAAACCACCCAGCTAGACACCAATCTAGTGAGCTCGCTACATGTCTGCATGTAGGGTTATCAAACTGACTTGCACAAATGACAATGACCCTTCTTCAAAACAAACAGATAACAGAAATTGAAATGGCAGAAACAGATGTGGCTCCTAAAGCCCAGAAAACAGACAGAACTGAAAACAGACAAATGAAATGGAAACCGATGACCCTCTTTCTGAGCTCTCAATGCATTCAAACTCCTCAAGTGCTCAAACAATCAAATCAGTGTCACTGACTCAATATCTCTCTTGTCTTTCAAGCACACAAGTTAAAATGTGAGATTATCTCTGTTTCCTCTGGTGAGCTCACTAAGCTAGTAGATGATGCTCAAAGCTACAAACTGATCCTTCACTGCTTATGCTTGCTTTCAATGCTAACATACAACTCGGGGGTTTGGAACTTGTCCTACTCTATCTACTTTACCACTATTTATACTACTTGGTCCGGAATAATACACACACATTATAGAAAGTGATAGAAGGAAATCCCTGTGGGCCTAGCCCTCTGCTGCCACAGTTATACTCATCTCTGAGTCTAGTTCTCCTTGTTGAAGATGGTTTCTGTAGTTCACTCTCTGTGTGGCATACAGAGCTCACTAATCCTCAAGTCCACAGATTTATCTACATGGTGACTCCATGTCATTAACCCATGTTTAGTATCTTCAATGTTTATCTGGAGCAAGTCGCCATGTCTGGCAATGAATGGCATGTCCCACACACTCCACAGGTAGTGAGCTCACTAAGAACAAGTCCACTCTTATCAGGAGGATGTCACAATCATGGTATCTTATCTTGGGGTGACTTCAGATCTTTCTCTATCATGTTGCACATCACTTTTAATTGTGAGCAGCTTAATTATCTTCTGATTGTGATGTCTGTTTCTCCTGATTCTGGTTTTATTCTGCAGTGAAGACTGTTTCTGACTTCAGGGCAGAGGGGTCAGTCTGTATAATCAAACATGCCTATCCAGTACAGTGCTATGATTAAGTCCCTGGTTTAGTTCTGCCTTGGGGAACATCACTAGTGTCATTCATAACTGCTCTGAGGGGTGTTTATCATCAGGAAGTTGTTATTCATAGTGAGCTCTACACATGAACATGTATATCTAGTGAGCTCACTAGGAAATTGCAAATTTACATGGGTAAATACATTGCAGGCACAACACCATTAATGCAGAATGATGGTAGAAGTCAGCCCAGTGTTACCAGGTCACATGATGTTGCACCATTCTTTTGCTATGCCTATTTCTTTGTCTGCCAGGTGAGTTATCCTGCCAGTGTTGGCTGGCTGAATTCTGCCTGGTGACTTCTCCTACTTTGTTTAGCTCACAGGTAGCTAATAGATGCTTACAAATCAAATAGAATTCAATTTTTAGGGTGTTTACATGCATAAGTACCAATCTAGCACATCAGTCCTAATTCTGGTCAATTCAATTCCTAAAACTGGTCAATACTATTTCCTGCAAAGCTCATGCTAGAGCCACCCTATAATTCTGATACTAATTCCTTGCAACACTCACATTAGAGCTGCCCTATATCTGTCAATCTGTCAATATTAAATCTGTTCAAATCCTATCCTTGCAACACTCACAATAGAGCTGCCCTATAACTGTTCAATACTATTTGTCTGCTCTTGATGTCCAAATGGATCTGCTGATATCTTGTGAAGTTGAAAACTAATAAAACTAATCTTGTCATGTGAATGTGAAGCTAATTCTTTCCTATAAAACTAAAAGAGGTGAGTACCACATGGTTATCACTTACTAACACTGAGC
>JANDKJ010000060.1:0-96083 GCA_028551335.1 Armillaria sp. CMW 4456 | reverse complement strand
AACCGACTGGGCCGATTGGCTGCCCCTCGCCACCTTCCAACACAACAACCGAGTCCACTCGGCGACCGGCAAGAGTCCATTCTTTGTCAATTACGGGCGACACCCCCGAGTAGTCGCTGACAGCGCCCCACGGTGTTGTGAATGAGGACCTCCTGTTGCTCCATAGGGAGTCCTCATTCTGCAAGTTCTTTAGGTAGAGGTGGTGGTATGAGTCAAGGGTGGATTGCTGATGTAATCTACTACAAAACTCAGACTAAATACTATCTGAAACTACTAAATCTGGCTAATAACTCCTAAAAGCTACTAAAATGAAGGAATCCAAGCTCAGAATGGGTTGTACCCCATCAGCAGGGAGGCCGGATGCCGGTAGCCACCGAATTTGCAACCGAAATGAAGAAAATACATAACAAAATGGAGGCCATGCTGGAGAAAGTGGCGCAGCTGATGAAGACCACCCACGACCAACATAAGCGACCATCCGTCCACTACCAAACCGGTGACAAGGTATGGTTGGACATGACCAACCTACACTTACCACGACCAAAAAGAAACTCGACGATAAACAGGTAGGACCATTCGAGATCACCGCTAAAATCGGTGCCTCGTCGTATTGCCTAAAGCTACCATCCACCTGGCGTATCCACCCAGTCTTCAATGAGTCCCTCCTGATGCCATATACTCCCCCTTCATTCCCCAATCAGCAGAAAACCCCCCCCCCCACCACCAGACATTATCAACGACGAAGAAGAGTATGAAGTAGAATCCATCGTCGACAAGTGTAAACGCAAAGTGCGGGGAAAGAAAAACGCACCATCTCGCTTGGTCACGGTGATGTGCTCGGTGGAAGGGCTACTCCGATGAAGAAAACCAATGGGTAAGGGAAGACTTACTCGAACATGCGACCGACGCCATAACCGACTTCGTAAAATCGCAACAATGTCTAGAAGCATCGGCAGTCGGGACGACTGCCTTAACAGGGGGGTAATGTCACGATTTTAACCCCTAATCGCATCACGAGATGACCCCTATCTTCACCCTAACCCCAGAACTCATCGCTTAGCCGCTCAACCCACGCCTCGTCATCCTCACTCGCCTGACCCTCGTACGATTCGCTCGCTATCTTTGCTATCCTCGCCGGCTTTGGAACTCTCTTTCAATGTACCAATACGACTCGTCCAGCTGACACCTCGGACTCTTCTCGCTGGCCAAACACCGGCGCCTAAATAACGAACAACAGTAGTATACGATTTGTGTATTTAAGTAGTGTAGCCCGCGCTGGTAAACCCCAGCCTCGAGCTAAGTTAAATCTATACCAACTTACTCGGAACTCACTCCACTCTTAAGTCGAAGGGCTAAAGCATTAGTCTTGACTTCACGCTAACAGGTTGACGCACCGGTATTACTCGAACGCGAAGTAGCCGGTTGTTTGTCATTGTTAGAGTCACGTGAAGGTTGGGTCTAACAAAAAGTAAAAGTAGATACTAATTAAACAGTGAGTAAAATACCAAGACATATGGATATCAAATAGATATTCTCTAATACATACCTCAGTCAGGCACAGTGTATGTATAATGACTGAGGTATGCAGGTGTCTATGGTTTCTACTTATAAGAGATCTATAATGTAGGAGTAAGACAGAGAAAATAGGTAGTGATAGTATATGAAATAATAAAAGAGTAAATTCAGATGAAATATCATGTAACATATGGATAACCTCCAACATTTAATACTTTGTTCATCTGACAGCCAAGGTGTTGGAGCTAATAGGTTTATGAAAAGAACCTGTTTTTTATTTTGTTTTATTCAATAATCCTCCAAAATATTAAGGCTTTTAGAGATTGTATAGATACTTTTGCATTCTTGATTAACCAGAATTGAGTCAAAATCATTAATCTTAAAAGAAGGGATATATACTGTGCATTTATAAATAGTGTATCACTAAAAGACGATAGGTAGTAGAGCTTTCCTTCTGGTATTTTGGAATATCTGTGTATGCCATTTCAATTTTTGTGCATCTGGAATGTCAGAAAGAAGTTGTGCTGCAATGTTTTTAAGAGAATACATGCTAATCTGTGTCAGACATTTTTAAATGTTTGATTTTTGGTGAGTAAATAGCATTACATAGGAAACAGCATGGCTTTGCAAAACCTGGTGGGTCAGATGGGTGGGTATATATGGGTACAGACATTGGGTATCTATGACCTTAGAGATACCTGTTGTAAGCTGTATACCTATCTAACTGACCTGTAGATACATAAGACTGTAATTTTACAGATATGTTAAGTACTAATATAATATATACATGAAATAAACTCACTCTTAGATGTTCAAGGAGATGAAACAGCTGAGGAGGGAGACTATATACAATTGTCCATAATGGCAATGAAATAGTAAGACATGATATCATAGCAATGGACATACCATCTAAGCTTTCCTATTATGATCTATAGGTTACCCAAGCTATTCCCTACATATATATCAAGGCAGATATGAAATGCCTAGGGAGGATTGAAAAACATGTCAAAGGGGCCAGATTCATTAGATTGAGCATAAACATATTGAGTACACTGCATAAGGATATAGTACTGTTGCACTGTTGATTCACTATGGAAAGGTGGCAGTTATAGATAATTGAAACATGGGAATAGGTGCCGCAGATAGATATGTATAGGTACAGAGTTGAGCTATCTATGGTTTGATATACTGATGTTAACTCATGTCTACTTCAGAACAGGCAGATAGGCAATAATAGGATTGATTTGTACTTAACTGATGAATAAAAGGTAGGATTACTGGTGCAATTTGGTAAATGTACTTAGATAGAATTGTCACACAATGGAGTAATGAGCCTATGTTTGGGGTGGGCCCCAACAAGCTGAAGTTCCATGCCGCAGTCAAGATTGTGGAGGGTCCGAGCATGCGAGGGGCCTCCACAATCATGACGAAGGCATGGGACAGAAGCTTGTCTATATATCCTATATATAATGGAAGGGAAGTGTTTGCCATTGTTTGCTTATCAAATAATGTTACTTAATAATGTTATCTAAGAATATGACTAAGATATTTATAAGCAATTGCTAAGCAGCTGCACCGCTCTTTTGGGCACTTAACTCCCACACTGAATACCTACCCATTAGGAACTCTTTTCACACGCCCCTAAATTCTTCACACATAAGGCTGCCACACCTTTCCCTCCTTTCCTCCCCCCCTCATCTCCCCCTCCACTGCTCCCTCTTGCTTCTTCTATATCTCCCTCATCTCTTTTGCTCTCTCCTTGGTTTCATTGGTGGATATTGCTGAATCAACAAGGAGAAATGTGTGTATATTTAATTGTTATATTTATATCAATCATACTGATCATTTGCATCATCTATACTGATCCTGATCATCAAGCTTCCTTCTACTCTTGCTATCACATTCCCAAAGCTCAGATTACCTCTATCTGAGCCATCCAACCTATTTAGATCAAGATACATGTATGTATTCATTATATTATCATTATTATATCAATTATATTGATTATTACTATCTACAGTGATCTACAGAGCCTCTCTTACCATAGAGCTCTTCATCTGCTGTTGATATCATATATCCTCAGTCCAGAATTTCTTTCTCTGAAGTTTCCAAGTCTAAAAATGTATGTATATATGATATATCTTTTTTAACTCAATTATATTAATTATGATTGTCATATACAGGTCTACACCTCCCTCTACACCATCTCATGGACGAGAGCGTAATGCTGAACGTCTCAGTCGTGTCTTAGACAGTCCTGAGCACCGCCGTATACCTGATCGCTCTACTATAGCATCTGAGAGTAGTGTAGATAATGATGTTGATCCATTCATTGGAGATATGAATGATGCCCCTAATTTGCAGACTGTGCAATATAATGGGAAGACTTATAGATTGCATTCAGGGATGGCAAATCTCTTGAATAATACATCTACATATGATGCCTCTATACCTTCTATGCATTATTCATCTCATGTATGCCAAGAAATGGCTAATATTCCTTCTGTTCCCATTGTACCTATGCATAGTCATGGTGTTCAGCCACAGTTATCTTCTATAAATGAAGATCTTACTCTTTCAAATTTGCAAAAACAGTTTGCCAATCTTCCCCCTCTTCCTACTGCTCCTATTCATCAGAGGCATTATATACAGCAGCATACATCATCTGTCCATTCAAATCCTACTGCTTATCATAATCTTTCTGATATACATCAACAATTGGCAAATCTTCCTCCCCTTCCTACTGCTCCTGTTCGTCATGGCCGTCATATCCAGTCACATTCATCAGCTGTAAATCTACAGCCTATTGTTTATCATGACTCCTCTGTGAATTTACAGCAACAATTTGCAGATCTTCCCCCTCTATATCCTCCTCCTATATGTGGTCCTCCTATGCAACAACATGTACTATCTGTAAATTCAGATCCTCTTTTTAATATAGACCAACAATTGGCTAATATTCCCTCTGTTCCTCCTGCTCCTGTGCTTGGGCATCCTGTCCAGACTGTACTTATAGATTCTGTTCCTCATATTGATGAGAGAGAAAACATTCCTAATAATGATGTTCCTCCTGATTTGGAGAGAGAGCATGTCTTTGATGATGAAAATCTTTCTAATTTTGAAGAAGAGAATTCTGATAATGCTCCTCCTCCTGATTTAGAGCGACATCTCCCTCCTAATATTCTCAATGTTAATGACTTGCCATTGGGCTTACAACCTGTTGATGAGCATAATAAGAAATTTCAAGTATTGTATTTAGGTAAAATGGATTCCATATGCCCAAATTGCAAAGCTCTTCATTGGATAGTAGAAAAGTTGTCTAGATCATCAAAACGTAACCCTGTATTTGGTGGATGTTGTTTAAGTGGAAAAATAGAATTACCTCTACTTCAAAAACTTCCTACTCTTTTATCAGATTTATTCTATGGTCAAGGGATTAGAGAAAAACATTTTCAAAAGCATATTAGATGCTATAATGCTGCATTTGCTATGATATCTTTAGGTGTAAAAGTGGATGACAGTTTAAATACCGGCAATCATGGCCCTCCTGTATATAAAATTCAAGGTGAACTTACTCATAAATTGGGTCAGTTACTATGGGGAGAAGATGGTTCAGCTAAATATGCTCAAGTATATTTTTTGGATCCTCAACAGGCTTCTGAGAAGTGTAATTTCAACAACCAAAATCAATTGGATGGCACTATACTGCTGGAATTACATGATTGGTTTATTGAAAATAATGTGCATGTCAGAACATTCAAAATGGCCTGTGAAAGACTGGAAGGATACAATACCAGAGATATTGAGTGACATTGCTGTCTTACTATAACTGCTGATCAGGATAAGCGACGTTGGAATCTGCCTACAGAATCTCAGATTGCTGTTGTTATCCAGGATAGTACAGACTATGATGCTAAACGTGATATTATAGTGTCTCTTCGACAAGGACATCTTAAACGGATCCAGGATTATAGTCCCTTTTATCAACCATTATACTATGTTCTTCTATTTCCAAGAGGAGAACTGGGATGGCATATTGGAATTCCATTAAAAGGAGTAGATCTCACTGAGGTTACAGATAACCATAGAGAGCCTGAAGATGATGATCCTGAAGAAGATCATTCACAACCAAAAGGAAAACAAAAATATGTTACTCAAAGAGAATATCATTCTTATTGTCTTCATATACGACCTGAATATATAGAGTCAAACCATCTCTTTATGGCACAAAGTCTTTTACAGCAGTATATCTGTGATGCTTTTGCCCAAACTGATCAGGCCAGACTACTATGGTATAGGCATAATCAAAATCAGATACGTGCTGATATATATCAAGGGATAGTAGATAGTGTTCATGACAGAGTGGATATTAATATGAATGAGCTGGGCAGTCACTTTATTCTTCCTTCTTCATTTATTGGAGGTTCCCGAGATATGTTTCAATTGTATCAGGATTCTTTAGCCTTGGCCAGATTTTTTTCTAAGCCAGATCTCTTTTTTACAATCACTGCCAATCCTAAATGGAAAGAAGTAGTAGAGAATCTTTTGCCTGGACAAAGTCCTAATGATCGCCCTGATTTAATTGCCCATGTATTTTATGAAAAAGTCAGAATGATATTGGATAAAATCAAGAATGGACTATTAGGAAAATATGTGGGACATGTTTGCACTATTGAATTTCAAAAATGAGGTCTTCCTCATATTCATATCCTTATCTTCTTATCTCCTGATTCATGTGTCCATGATCCTCATTTGGTTGATTGTCTTATTTCTGCTGAAATTCCTGACAAGGACAAATATCCAAGGCTTTATGAGGCTGTTACTAAATATATGATCCATGGTCCATGTGGTGCTATGAACCCAAATGCTGTATGTATGAAAGACAGCAAATGTACAAAGGGTTTTCCAAAACCTTTTCAGAATGAAACCATGATGGCTGAAAATGGGTATCCTTTATATCGTAGGCGTCAAGGTCACACATTCAAAATTAATGACCCACACTCTCCTGCTAATGGAAAGACAATTGATAACTCTTGGGTTGTTCCTCACTCTCCACTTCTACTCTTACTTCTTGAGTGTCATGCCAATCTAGAAGTTTGTGTCTCAGTCAAGGCTTTTAAATATATTCATAAATATGTATACAAAGGACATGATAGAACAACAATTGGGTTTAGAAATACTGAAGATGAGATTCAGCAATACTTGGATGCACGTTATATTTCAGCAGCAGAAGCCACTTGGCGAATATTCCGTTATTTTATGCATCAGGTTAGTGTTTTTTAATTAAATGTTTATATTACAAAAAGACTCATACATTAAATAAATAGGAAAAACCAAATGTAGTTCGTTTAGTTGTGCATTTGCATAATGAGCATACTGTAATATTTCATGGAGATGAAAATGCTCAGGCAGTAGTGGACCGAGGTGCTGCAGGATGCACAATGCTAACTTCATTTTTTGAAACAAATAAAATGGAAGCTGATGCAGCTATTCAAAATCCTGCTGATGCCTCTACATTAGCACGTGATTGTCTCTATCAGGAGTTTCCTCAGAAATTCTGCTGGGATAAAGGCACAAAAAAATGGACCATTCATAAAAGAGGTTTTGCCATTGGTCGTATGTATTTTGCACATCCAACTTCTGGAGAACAGTTCTATCTTCGTCTCTTATTGACAGTAGTATATGGACCAACCTGTTATGAGGATCTTAAACACTTTGAAGGTGAAAATTATGAGACATTTCGAGCAGCCTGTTTAGCATGTGGTCTACTACAAGATGATAGAGAATGGAGTCAATGTTTGGAGGAGGCATCTGTATTTAAGCTGGGACCACAACTTCGACAACTCTTTGTTATTATTCTCAGAGATTGCCATCCCTCTGATCCATTAGCTTTATGGAATCAATTCAAAGTTTCTATTTGTGATGATTTAGCAAGACACTTTAATGCTAATGAAAATATCACAGCAGAGGATATCTATGACTATGGACTGTATCTTCTAGAAGGTGAATTGAGATCTCCAACAAAGGACTTTGGTTTACCAGAGCCTAATAGACAGAGATGGAGGGCTATGAACTTTGTTGATTCCAATCCACTGATTGCAGAACAAAAAAGATATAATAATGCAGATCAGGCTCAGTTAGCAATAGAACATCAAGAGAGACTGAATACAGATCAGAGAATTGCTTTTGATGTAATCTATAATGCTGTAATGAACAATGAACCAAAGGTATGTATTTTATATATATAATAATTAAACAATTATATTCATATATATAACCAGTTGTTTTTTTTGCATGGACCTGGTGGAACAGGAAAAACATTCACATATAATGCATTGTGTTATGCTCTACGAGCACAAAACAAAATTGTTTTATGTGTAGCATCATCTGGCATTGCATCTCTTCTTTTAATGGGTGGCCATACTGCTCACTCTACTTTCAAAATTCCTATAGACCTTTATGAAGGACGAACCTGTAATATTAAGCATAGATCTCATCTGGCAGAGTTAATCCAAAAGACTGATCTTATTATTTGGGATGAGGTTCCTATGCAGGATCGATTTTGCCAAGAGGCTGTAGATGCCTCATTAAGAGATATTAGAGGGGATGAACATCCTTTTGGAGGTCTTACAGTTGTCTTTGGAGGTGACTTTCAACAGATCCTTCCTGTAGTGATTAAAGGCAGTAGAGAACAAATTATTGCTCAATGTATTCAATGATCTCCACTTTGGAGAAGTATTACTGTCCTTAAACTGACACAAAATATGCAATTGGAGAATGATGAAGTTGAGTTTGCAAAATGGCTGTTAGATGTTGGACATGGAAGAAACTCTGATAACTCTGGATTTGTTACTCTTCCAAATACTATGAAATGTGGTGACACTATTGAGGATCTTATAAAGGCAATCTATCCTTCCATCCAAACACTCAATCCCTCTCATTACAATGATATCTTTTTCTCAGAGCGAACAATTCTATGCTCCCAAAATACAGATGTTGATGATATCAACCAGATAATTCTTAGTCAATTTCAAGGACAGGAAAAGGTTTATTACAGTGCTGATACTCAACAAAGAGAAGAAGGGGTTGATGGAGATATGGAATACCCTATAGAATTTCTAAATAGTATTAATATGTCAGGATTTCCTTTGTCAAAGTTATATCTTAAACAAGGAGTCCCATTAATGCTTCTAAGAAATTTGGATCCAAAAAATGGTCTTTGCAATGGGACACGTGTCATTCTCATAGGCATGGGTCATAGACTTCTCCAGGTTAGAATACTTAGTGGTGATCATAAAGGAAAGACTGCATTTATTCCATGTATCACTTTGAGCTCTGGTGCAGAACTTCCATTTGATTTACATCGACACCAATTTCCAGTCCGTGTTTGCTTTAGCATGACAATCAACAAGTCTCAAGGACAATCTGTCAAATATGTAGGTATTAATCTTCAGACTCCTATATTTACACATGGACAATTGTATGTAGCTCTATCAAGATGTACTTCAAAACAAGGTGTAAAGGTATTAGTAAAATCTGGATCTCCAGAATTTAAAACACCTAATATTGTATATCCAGAAGTTCTTATAGATTAGAGAATAGAATAAAATAATTTAAAAAGGAGTGAATAAAGTGAGGAGTAATAAGCCAGGTTTGGGGCAGGCCCCAACAAGCTGAAGTTCCATGCTGCAGTCAAGATTGTGGAGGTCCCGAGTGTGCGAGGGGCCTTCACAATCATGATGAAGGCATGGGACAGAAGCTTGTAAATATAGTAGAGATAGAGTAGAATACAAGTTTCCAGCTGGTGCCCTCTGTGTAGTGTGTAAGCAAAAGTTGACACTCACAGCTCAGTTCAGGGGGAGACTTCAAATATAGAGATTGGTGCACATCAGTGAAGATGCTGTGTGGAGTGTGATCGACTCTAAGTTCATATAGGGGACATTTGGGAGGTCGGAGTGTGCATGCTCTCATGTGTGAAGGGTTATGTGTGACACATGAAGCTACAGCCAGCAGAGGTTCAAACCCTTTGGCTTGTGGGATGGTGTTTTTTGTGTTTTAGGTCTCTCTGACTCACATAGGTTCAAACCCTGTGGAGTTATGATTGGTTAGAAAGCTAGAGTGCATTGGTTCAAACCCAGTGGCTCTTGTGGCTTGGATTTGGGAGCATCTCTGGGAAGAGTGCATTGGTTTTGGGTTAGTTTTGTGTGTGTTAAGGGCAAATTGTGTTGTGCTCTGCATCTGGGATGGTGCATTTGTGATATTGCCTTGAGGCCCAGTGACAAAATTGCCACCTCCTGTAGCAAAAGTCTTTAGACTTAGAGAAGTCTAGAAAATCAGAGAGTGCATCCATTTGAAGTGTATTTGAGGTCCTAGAACTTGTTTTATCAATTCCACTGCTTGCTTCTATCACATTATAATCCCCCATGAACTAAAGAGTGTGTGGTTGTAGCATCAAGGGTTAGAGTGAAATTCAGAGTCATTAGTCTCTGCTCATGTTTTGTGTCCCTTTTTGGCTGCACACAGTGACTTGCCTCTTCACCACATACATCTGGATTAGAAGGCAGTGGCCTTCAATTGTTGGGTGAGTGCTGTCCCAGGTGTTAAACTTCTCCTGAATCTTTTTTAGTATTGGAGTCCATGGGGCCATTGCATCAGTCTTATTTCCTATGAAAGCACTGAGGATCCTTGTTGCATTGCTGTCTCTTACTATCTGAACATTATCAGGGTTAGGGTCATGATCTGGGCCAAGCTTCTGGGTTATCAGCATATTTTCTCTATGGGTGGAGCCCCCCCAGAGGTATGACCTTAGTTTTATCTATGTTGAATCTGGCTCCTGATGCCTAGCACCAGGATTCTAACAGAGAGTATAGCATTTTCCAGTTATCTCTTTGTGATAGGTAGACTGTGGTATCATCAGTGAATAGCATGGCAATCAGCCTTTCCTTTACATTTGGGATGGAATATCCTTCTAAATGTGAGTCATGCAAGCTCTGGGCAAGAGCCAGGGTGTAGGTGGGGAGGGCTTCCACTTCATTATTACTTTCATTGTTCATTGCTTCATTGTCAGTTGCAGCATCAGTGCCCAGAATTGGGGTGGACTAGGCAAGCATCAGTGAGCTGTTACAGGATCATGGTCATGTTTCTCTTACCAGCCCAGCAGCTGTTGATGAGGTGGTCAGATGCTTTAGTGATCTCCAAACATAAACTGGTGAATAGTTGTCAGATACTTCTGGAATATCACAGTGCAAAGAACCAAAATGGAAATAGTGGTGTCTTAGCTTTGTGTCGGTATTACAGAACAACTCATTTTGTTTGTAAGTCACTCCTTGGGTGTGTTGTTTGTTTGTGCATGAGCTTTCTGAGTACCTCCATACTTGTGTTGATTCCACTGGCAAAACACTATGTGTACTTGGGACTGGACAAATCAGGCTGTCCTACATTGACTGGCTTGTCATCTTTGGTTGGGGACTTCTCTCTAGTCTTGTGGGAAGTTACTACAGATTCCAATGCTCTGAGTTGCCTTTGGTCTCTGTTATCTGGTCTGGTGTGTGTTGTAAAACTGGAAAACTGGATGGGAAGGAAACTGGGATGTGTAAAACGTCTGTCGGTATTATGTTGGTATTAAATGAGCTCCTAATTGTCTCGGTATGGGTCTGTGTCAATATTTCTGTGACTATGGCAGTGCAATAGCGGGTCTCATCTTTATTTCTGGATTCCTCAGCTTTATCTGGTTATGTCTCGGCTTTATCTGTGACAATTCTTTTTGTCCTAATTCCTATAAACTGTCAATCTTTGTCAAAACTATACTTTGTTTCCTCTGTCTGGTCCTATCTCTTGTCAAATCAATTCCTATAACTGGTCAATACTAATTTCCCACAAAGCTCACAATAGAGCTGCCCTATATCTGTCAATCTGTCAATACTAAATCTGTTCCAAAACCTATCCTTGCAACACTTGCAATAGAGCTGCCCTATAACTATCCAATACTATTCATCTGCTCTTGATGCCCAAATGGGTTTGCTAATGTCTTGTGAAAATGAAAACTGGTAAAACTAATCTGATCTTGTGAAATTGAAGCTAATTCTTTCCTATAAAACTAAAAGAGATGAGTACTGCATGGTTATCACTTACTAACACTGAGCAAATGCCAGTAATGAAGTAAAACAATGATGAGAGTCGATGTTTTAAGTTGATGGATGGTTGTGAAGTGTCTCGGCTTTAACTACTTCAAGCTTGGCTTTGTGGCAAATGAAATCACTATTAAAACTTGTACTATCAGTATTGTCGAAGCTGGGTGAGTTGCTGAGGTAAACAAATCAATGTGTGTATGTGGGGGAATGGAATAGAGGGAGTAACTGGTGTAAAGTATGAAATTACTGGGTTTATATAGTAAGATATAAATAAATGGTGTCCTTGTGGTATATCTGAAGGGCTATGCATTAACATAAGTGTTTCTGACCTTCTGACTATACAGCAGGTCATGAATGTTGCCTTTTTTGTGTCATCATCTTTAATTTTCTTGCTCCAGCATTAGAACCATTGTGCATTTGTTGTCTTTATGCTGCAGATAATGCCAAAAAGGGAGGAGTACCCTTTAGGTAGCATGTGTGTATAAGTCCTGTGGTTATACAGCAATAACCAATTATTGGCCCTAAGTCCCCACTGAGTGTACTTGCTGCCAAAATCATCAAATGGCTGTTACTGAGCTCCTATAAGGCTGGGCCATCAATATTACCAGTCTGTGCTCATGACTGTGCCTATGCGACTTGATGTGCTAATGCCGATGATTGTGGGATTGCACCCTATTGCCTCTAATGGTTTAGGCTGCTTTAAAGCTGAGGAGATAAGTCAAAATTAGCTGTGTCACCTCGACATTAAGTCGTTAAGGTTGGAGAATGTCAGAAAACCCCAATAAAGTATATATGGGCTTGTGTGGAATGTTTGGTTTGGTGAAAGGCTGCTGGAGGGATAAATCTGTGAAATTGGAGCATACAGAGCCCTGAGGCTCATCAATGCCATTGATACTTCTCACTGCAGGGTCAATGCTCATGTCTTTGTGTGCAGTCTATTCTGGGGATAGCTTAGGGAACCTTTGTTATTCCTAGTCAGCAAATGGATCATTCCTTTGTTCAATCTATGCCTGGCATTACTTGGCAGCATAGAGCCTCCATCATGATAATGTTAGAGTATCTGGGACTGCTCTGAGGGTGCAGGATTCGCTCAGCATAGCCAGCCTAATGGGGCTCCAGGGGGGTCTCTACAGTAACATAGTAGGCCTCAGGGTGAGGGGGAACTGTCTTTTTAGATGACCTGGGTCCCACCTCATTAGCTTGAGGGTCAAGAGCTAGTCATCATGACTAGGGGAGGGTTCAGATGTGGCTGGCCTTCAATGGGTGGTGTCTCTCTAATCAGGCATCATGGACAGGGGGATTCCTCTTCCCCAGGTTGTAGTGGCTCTGTCACCACTCTACCGATGTAGTGTTGCTTGTTCAGCTGTTCAGCCAGTGGGTTCATTATTGACACTGACATTTGGGGGGGGTTGTATCATTCTACAGTGTGTTGAGTAGTCTCTAACACTCTGTACCTTGCCTGCTGCCTCACAGGTCTTTCTGACCATTGGCCACTCTTTGGTGGTGGTGGTATCAGAACAAGAAGCCCCTGTGCCATTGAATTTGATGGAATGCTTAATCAGCAGAATATTAAACTTGATGTACTAAGATCAATCTTAGTTTCTTCTCTTTTTAACAAATATATTCATTAATAAACAGTCTATCTCTGATTTAGTGGTACATAAAAGAAACATTATAAAATATATTCTTTTCTATTTCAAATAGGAATAATAAAACTTTGTTTACCTTTTTGGTCTTGTAAACTCTCTTTGGGGTCCTCTTGCCTTATATATTGAAAACAAATATATGCAAATACTGGTTAATGCTATAACCAGAGCATACCAGCCATGCTTGCCATAGGTTTCAGAGTTGAGAATAGTCATCAGAAATGACTGAGTACTGCCAAAGTATTATGTGTGTCAATATCCTGTGGTTATACAGCAATCTATATATTAAATCACAATAGTGTTTGGTGTTGTTAGTTTTAGAGGGAATGTTACTAATAATGTTACTTAAGAATATGACTAAGCATGACAAAGATATTTACTTAAGCAATTGGTAAGCAGCTGGAGCACTTATTTAGACATTTAATTCACACATTTTTATTGGGTGCCTTAACACTTATATAAGCTGATAGTGGCTCTTTTGGGATGCTTCACAACTTAGAAAGGAAGTTCCCACAGATCGCTTTTCAACTATTTTTTATTCCTCAACAGTCACTGAACCATTTCTACTACTTCTTTTATTTTTTGCCATATACAATATGACTATATTTGTTATTTATTACATGATCACAGATCAAAATCTCTAAACTATATAGATAATAAATTAAAATTCATGCAGAATTAACTAATTATTGAATCAACAAATATCTATTGTGATATTTTACTGATGTCTTTGGCACTCTTTTAGTACATTATTTATGCAATAGGTTAATGAAATAGAGAGCAAGATATTGCTTAATTTGATAAATCTAACCTTGAAGGAGTATTGTCATTTTAATAATGAACAAAGATGATGTATCAATATTTCAGTTTACAGTATATATGTAATGACTATATTGAGAGACCATACCTAATAAATAAATAGTATGTATAAGTATCTACCAGAAATGTAGATAATATGAATAAGATGGTAATAAGAGAAGACATACTGTTGATAATGAATAAATGGTAAGAACTAAGAGTAATTATAAGTAATGGGATGGTATATTGAATAGTAAAATAGATACCTCAGTTGGTGCAATGTAGACAAAATGACTGATGTATTTGACTATCTATGATATGTATATATATGATTGAGAATATAAGAGGCATGTATATAAAGAAAAGTAAAAGTAGATACTAATTAAACAGTGTGTAAAATACTAAGACATGGATATCAAATGGATACCCTCTAATACATACCTCAGTCAGGCACAGTGTATGTGTAATGACTGAGATATATAGGTGTCTATGGTTTCTACTTATAAGATACCTATAAGGTAGGAGAAAGACAGAGAAAATAGATAGTAATAGTATATAAAATAATAAGAGAGTAAATTCAGATGAAATATTGTATAACATATGGACAATCTTCAACATTTAATATTTTGTTCATCTGACAGCCAAGGTGTTGGATCTAATAGGTTTGCAAAAGGAGCCTGTTTTTCATTTTGTTTTATTAGATAATCCTCCAAAATATTAAGGCTTTTAGAGGTTGCAGAGATACTTTTGCATTCTTGATTAATCAGAATTAAGTTAAAATCAGTAATCTTAAAAGAAAGAATATATGCTATGCATCTGTAAATAGTATATCACTAAAAGACAATAGATAGTTGAGCTTTTCCTCCAGTATTTTGGAATATCTGTCATATCACACAGGCATAGATGAAGATCAGATTCCAACACTCTGGCTATTATACACACACCACATGGCAGCTATGGTATGCATCTGGAATGTCAGAAAGAAGTTATAGTGCAATATTCTTAAAGGAATACTTGCTAACCTGTGTTAGTCATATTTAAAATTTGATTGTGAACAAATAAGGACATACATTAAGGCAGGCAAGGAGCTCCATTGCATTCTGCATCCCAATTTTGATATCTCTATGTCAGAATGGACATTTGAGCACCCTCACCATGTTTCCACTTATTACTATAGATTTCTATACTGTATGAGGGTGAGTACTTACCTATACTATCTTATTTACCTTACTAATGAGCACCTATAGTCTACATTATAGCTGAGGGTGTATTCTAATAGGTACAAACCTATGCATGTCACTATTTTTAGATAAGATGCATGAAAGGAATTAGGTTTATTTGATTAAGCATAGAAGTACAGCATAAACCCATGGATATAGACTGTTATGCTGTTTCCTTACCATGGAATTTGATTTATAGGTAATTGAAAGATGTAGAATGGTATATATAGTGGAGTAATAAGCCAGGTTTGGGGCAGGCCCCAACAAGCTGAAGTTCCATGCCACAGTCAAGATTGTGGAGGGCCCAAGCATGCGAGGGGTCTCCACAATCATGACGAAGGCATGGGACAGAAGCTTGTAACCAATTAATTCCAAAGTCACCAAAGAGTGTTCTTGCTGCAGAAATCATCAAATTGCTGTGATGAAGCCCCTATAATCATTAGATCAATGTTGAGAAGTTCCACTCACATGGCTGCACCTGTGCACTTTGATGCAGCAATGCTGAAGATTTCAGCAATGTGCTCTGGTTCCTATTCTGGTAATGGCAGTGCTAAATTTGTGGATTTAGGTCAAAAATGGAGTTTTCAGGGTATTGCCGAGGTATTAGCATTGGGAAAGCATCAGAAAAGCCCTATAAAGTATATATGGGCATGTGTGGAATGATTGGTTTGCTGAAAGTCTGCTAAAAGGAGAAATCCATGAAATTGGACCATACAGAGCCCTGAGGCTCATCAATAGATGACACACTATTTGCAGAATATGATAACCAATGTAACAACAGTACTTTGCACAATGACACTGTATTTGAGTGGTATGCAGCAGTGATCATCAAATCCCAATCAGAACTACATGAAGAGGTTTCTTTTGCTTCATTACTGGTGAATGCAAAAACAATCCTAGACTCTGGATGCATGACACACATCTTTCACAAATATGAATACTTCACCACCTATCATGAAGATGAAGCTGTTGACATAAAGACAGCTAATTGCAGTGTGCTACAAACCAAGGCATGCAGTGATATTAAAGTAACAATCATGACATCTGATGGCACCAAAGTTCCTATCATTCTTTGGGGATGTCTCCATGCACCATAAGTTCCTGTCAACTTAATTTCTGTGGGTGCTCTGACAGAACACAATATGACTGTAGTCTTTGGAAGATATTGGACCACCCTCTACTTCCCCAAAATGCACCTGAACCTTGGTGGAAAAAGCTTCAAAGTGAAAGTCTTGGGCAGACTTTCTGCCATTAAATGCAAATTTCATCCAAATCCCATTCCTTCTCACAAGGATGATTCAACTGCTTATATCTCCATGCTGATACCTGTTGGAATATAGCAATCCAGCATCATGCTGAGCATGCTGAATAAAGAAGAAGATGTAGGAAATGTGTAGAAAGTTCTAGTAATTTAGTACTTTAGTATAAAAGTAGGTACTGTAGTCTACATTCTGCATGTGTTTGTAGAGCTCAGCCAAGTGCAATATCTATTGGCTTGACATTCTGTGTGTGACATCATTGTGTTGATTGGAGCAAAAACTCTTTTTGTTTTTCCACAATATCATTCAAAAAAGTACAACTTATGAGAAGTGTTTGGCACACCAGGATTGGGTATCCTGGTCAAGACCTTACAACATCTCTAATGAATGGCAAAGCAGTAATGGGAATAAAGTATATTGGTTCAAACACATCATTCATCTGTCTGTCCTGCTTGGTTGGCAAACACCAACAATCCCCATATGAGAACAATTCCAATTGCACTTCTGAACCATGTGAACTAATACATATTGACACCTCTGGACTGTTTCCAACTGCCTCACCACATGGTGAAAAATACATATTTGTCATCCTGGATGACAATACTATGGTGGCAGAAGTATCAATGTTGATATGGAAAAATGATGCCTATGGGGATCTCATAGGCACCATTAAGAAATAGGAGAACCTCACAGGATCAACCATGAAAATGATACATTCAGATGGTGTGAAAGAATTTGGTTCAGGTAACATGGGGACATTTATGAAGAGTAATGGCATTATCCATCAGAAAACAGTGCCATATGCATATCAGCAAAATGGAAAAGCAGAAAGATTCATATGCACCATCAAAGATAGATCACAGACTTTGATGGCACATGCAGGTCTTCCTACCTCTTTCCTTGCAGATGCAATATTGACATCTACATATTTGTATATGCACCTGCCTAACTCTTCTCTCCCAAAGGAAACCACACCCTACAAAGCATTATACAAGAAAAAGCCAGATGTATCTCATTTATGAGTATGGGGATGTCAATGCTGGATGCAAATTCCACCAGAATGATGCACAAAAGGAGGACCATGAATGATAGAAGGAATCTTTGTCAGGTACAAAGAAAATAGAATTGGTTGGTGGATATGGGATCTTAAGGGCAAATATCACTTCTCCTGAGATGTTGTATTTGATGAAGATATGCCTGGATGACTTAGCTCAAAATCATCTCTCATTGATCCCCTGTTCATTACTGACTCCAACCAAGATGAAGATCCAGAACTGGCAGAGGTACAAAAATGTCCTATACATCAAAAACAGAGAACACCTAGAGGAGAAGCATGGAAGGTGAGCATAGAACAAAGTAAGAAGGACTTGGACAAGCATAGAATGAGGAGGGGAGGAAGACTTCCACAACATGCAGATCTTGCAATTGCTGATGTGTATGCTCTTTATGCACTGACTATTATTGACCTACTGGATACTTTCATCTCTTTGCTATCTTTCCAGGATATCTATGTGACCTTATTCCCTACTGCTGATGTGCTCAGTGATGGGCAGTGTGCAAAAAGAAACCTGACTCTAGATTGTCAATCTAGAGTCTATCTCTCACTCTAATACACACACACTCAAAATCACCAATTAAGTTCAAGGTGAAGTATGGTAGAAGCACTCTTAACCTAGATTTGATAGTTCTGTCTTGAATTTAACTTCAATTCAAGTATTTGTAAATGTTTACACAAGATACACTATCACAGCAGTGAAGTATAAGTGCAAAGGGATTTTTATAGGTATATTTGAGTTGTTTAGACTCGGATAACTTCATCTAGGTGCTAAAAAGCTGATCTAGATTCACTTTCAAACTGAAACAATCAAAGAACACACTGGTTCTACCAAGAGCACACAGACTCTGACTACACAAGTTTGTGGACTTGAGACAAAGAAGCACACAGACTTCTACAAAGGATACACAGATCCTGACTTCAAGTACACAGACTCTTTGATTGTTCAAATCTAAGTTCTCTAGGCTTTTCTACTTTGTCTAGATTGATATTTTTCAGTTGGTTGACTTTGTAAAACTTATTCACACAGTCAAGGATGTGCACTTATAAAATCCTTTATTTGACTTGGTAGCTATAAGTCACTAGCACAAATGAGAGGAAATGCTTTCCTGCTGTTATGTGTCTAGATGGTGGTAGTTTATAGTATTCTACATCTAGGTATAGGGGTCTTATATCTAGATTATTATGGTATGATACAAGCTTTATTTTACAAATGATGAGTCATGTATTTCCAAGAATTGTGTGATTCTGAGATGTTTATTCATTTTCTCAGAGCTCCTGTGGTTTATTCTATTATCTAGGAGTGCCCCACTGGTCCATAGGTCCTCCGTTATTCAATCTCAGAGAGCCGTATGGCTTCCTTATTCATTCCTTGCAGCAGTGCATGAGTTTCTGAGGTGACCATCGATCTTCTAGATTGATCGAGGGTACCGAGATTGTATTCCATGATCATGAATTGATCACATTGATGCACCACCTGGCAGTGCAGCCATGTAAAATTGCAAAACTGTACCACTACTGGTTGGATCCTTGAGCAGGGACTGTGGAACAGGACCTAGAAAGTGTGCTCCTGCATTGGGAGTGTAGGCAGAAGTTGGCCTGAAGTGACAACAGGTGGAGCACAAGATTTGGGTTGAGAACGATACCAGGATGGGTTGGACTCACCACAGGATCGATGCGCTCAACACTAGATGCACAGACACATGCTAGGGACTAAAGCAGAAGACACGGCAGCAGGATGGCATGGCACTAGAGATTGACAGGGACACAGGAGTGCACTGCCATAAGGGAAATACATGTGCACTCTCAATCGCAGAAGACATGGCAGTGCAGGCACACAAACAGGGGAAGGAGTGCCGAGGAGGGATATAAGAAAATAATGACCAAAATGATTATATCCTGGGGCAGATGTGTGGCCAACTTGGGGGCCAATAATAGACAGAGAGCATGAGGAGTATGAGCTCTCCCAAAGACAAGGCCTGGGGGTAGTGCGTGCATACCAAGTATGTGCTGTCAGCTTGAGAATGAGTCAGATCGGATTATGCCCTGACTGTTAGACCCAACCTTCACATGATCTCTAACAATGACAAACAACCAGTTACTTCGTGTTCGAGTATTCCTGGTGCGTCACTTGCTAGCATGAAGTCGAGACTAAGGTCTTGACTCTTTGGCTTTTTAGGGGATGTGAGTTCCAAGTAAGTTGGTATTGATTAACTTAGCTCGAGGCTGGGGTTTTACCAGCACGAGCGACACTACTTAAATACACAAGCCGTATACTACTGTTGTTCGTTATTTAGGCACCGGTGTTTGGCCAGCAAGAAGAGTCCGAGGCGTCAGCTGATCGAAGCATAACAGTACATTGAAAGAGAATCCCAAAGATGGTGAGGATAGCAAAGATAGAGAGAGAATCGAATGGAGTTAGACAAGCGAAAGGGGTGAGGTGCTGGTTGAGTGGTGATCAGGTGATCAGATGATTTAGTGATCTCCAAATGTAAACTGGTGAATAGTTGTCGGATACTTCTGGAATATTGCCATGCGAAGAACCAAAATGGAAATAGTGGTGTCTCAGCTTTGTGTTGGTATTACAGAACAACTAGTTTTGTTTGTAAGTCACTCCTCGGGTGTGTTGTTTGTTTGTGCATGAGCTTTCTGAGTACCTCCGTACTCGTGTCGATTCCACCGACAAAACACTATATGTATTGGGTACTGGATGAATCAGGCTGTCCTACATTGACTGGCTTGTCATCTTTGGTTGGGGACTTCTCTCTAGTCTCGTGAGAAGTTACTACAGATTCCGACGCTCTGAGTCGCCTTTGGTCTCTGTTATCTGGTCTGGTGTGTGCCATAAAACTGGGAAACTGGATGGGAAAGAAACTGGGATGTGTAAAATGTCTGTCAGTATTATGTCAGTATTAAATGAGCTCCTAATCGTCTCAGTATGGGTCTGTGTCGATGTTTCTGTGGCTATGGCAGTGCAATAGCGGGTCTTGTCTTTATTTCTGGTCTCCTCAGCTTTATCTGTGACAATTCTGTTCGTCCTACTTCCTATAAACTGTCAATCTCTGTCAAACTATACTTTGTTTCCTTTGTCCAGTCCTATCTCTTGTCAAATCAATTCCTATAACTGGTCAATACTATTTCCTGCGAAGCTCACAATAGAGCTGCCCTATATCTGTCAATCTGTCAATACTAAATCTGTTCAAAACCTATCCTTGCAACACTCGCAATAGAGCTGCCCTACAACTATCCAATACTATTCATCTGCTCTGGATGCCCAAATGGGTTCGCTAATGTCTTGTGAAAATGAAAACTGTTAAAACTAATCTGAACTTGTGAAATTGAAGCTAATTCTTTCCTATAAAACTAAAAGAGGTGAGTACTGCATGGTTATCACTTACTAACACTGAGCAAATGCCAGTAACGAAGTAAAGCAATGACGAAAGTCAAGGTTTTAGGTCGATGGATGATGGTGAAGCATCTCAGCTTTAACTACGTCAAGCTCGGCTTTGTGGCAAACGAAATCGCTATTAAACGTGTACTATCGGTATTGTTGAAGCTGGGTGAGTTACTGAGGTAAAACGAGTTGATGTGTGTATGTGGGGGAACGGAATAGAGAGAGTAACTAACTGTACAGTATGAAATTACTGTGTTTATATAGTAAGATATAAATAAATGGCATCCTTGTGGTATATCTAGAAGGCTATGTGTTAACATATGTGTTTCTGACCTTCTGACTATACAGCAGGTCTTGTGCATTGTCTTATTCGTGCCTGTGCCTTTGATTTTCATAGTTCCAGCATTAGACTATGCCTTATTCATAGTGTCGGAGTTGAGAATACTCGTCGGAAATGACTGAGTACCACCAAAGTATCATGTGCATCAACGTCTCGTGGTTATACAGGAATAACCAATTAATTCCAAAGTTGCCAAAGGGTGTTTGTGCTGCAGAAATCGTCAAATTGCTGTGATGAAGCCCCTATGACTGCTGGATCAATGTTGAGAAGCTCCGCTTGCATGGCTGCACCTGTGCGCTTTGATGCATCAATGCTGGAGATGTCGGCAATGGGCTCTAGGTCCTATTCTGGTAATGGCAGTGCTAATTCCACAGCTTTAGGTCAAAAATGGAGTTTTCGGAGTATTGCCGAGGTATTGGCATCAGGAAAGTGTCGGAAAAGCCCTATAAAGTATATATGGGCTTGTGTGGAATGATTGGTTTGCTGAAAGTCCACTAAAGGGATAAATCCGTGAAATTGGAGTGTACAGAGCCCTGAGGCTCATCAGCGGTTAGGCAATATGTCTGTGGGTTAAGGTATGAATAGGGGTTGTCTCGTGACACAATTAGGGGGTGTGAATAGGGGTTAAAACATAATCAAATAGGGGTTAAAATCGTGACACTGACCACAGATGGCTGACATCATGATGATGCCATCTGAAAGGAAGTCGGATGGACCAGAATAGCACACTACAATGCTAGGGCTGTTATCAGATAAGGGGATACCATTTGTAATATAGTGCATATAAATACAGTAGAGATAGAGCAGGAGAACAAGTTTCCAGCTGGCACCCTCTGTGTAGTGTGTAAGCAAAAGTTGATGCTCGCAGCTCAGTTCAGAGGGAGACTTCAAATATAGAGATTGGTGCACATCAGTAAAGATGCTGTGTGAAGTGTGATCGACTCTAAGTTCATCTAGGGGACATTTGGGAGGTCAGAGCACATGTGCTCTCATGTGTGAAGGATTTCTTGTGATGTGTGAAGCTACAGTTGGCAGAGGTTCAAACCCTTTGGACTGATTAGCTTGTGCTCTTTTCCCCAGGTGGCAGAGGTTCAAACCCTTTGGCTTGTGGGATGGTGTTTTTGTGTTTTAGGTTTCTCTGACTCAGCATAGGTTCAAACCCTGTGGAGTTACGATGGGTTAGGAAGCTAGAGTGCATTGGTTCTAACCCAGTGGCTCTTGTGGATTGTATTTGGGAGCGTCTCTTGGAAGAGCACATTGGTTTTGGGTTAGATTTGTGTGTGTTAAGGGTGAATTGTGTTGCACTCTGCATCTGGGATGGTGCATTTGTGATATTGCCTTGAGGCCTGGTGACAAAGTCACCACTTCCTGTAGCAAAAGTCTTTAGACTTAGAGAAGTCTAGAAAATCAGAGAGCACATTCGTTTGAAGTGTATTTGAGGTTGTAGAACTCATCTTATTGATTCCACTGCTTGCTTCTATCACATTATAATCCCCCATGAACTAAAGAGTGTGTGGTTGTTGTGTGTGGTTGTAGCATCAAGGGTTAGAGTGAGATTCAGAGTCAGTAGTCTCTGCTCATGTTTTGTGTCCCCTTTTTGGCTGTGCACAGCAATCTGCCTCTTCAGTGTCATACATCTCGATGCCTGGTACACCTATTTTTATCTTCTAGGGTTGTGGGCAATGCCATCAAGTGGTCTAGATCATAGACAACAACCTTAGGTTTTGTCCTGACTTTGGTAGAGGTCTTTTTCATAAGTTATCTTTTGTTTTGCAGACTTGAAGATTGATCTAGATGTTTGTTTTACTTCATGTTTGGTCTACTGTCATGGCTGTGTCCCCTAGATTTGACTTAGTGTGTCTGTTTAGGTGGGGAATAGTCTTCTGATTCAAAGGCATAGAGGGTTGGCCCATCCAGGTACCATCCCTGTGTCTGTTTTGACTCCAGTTAACTCAACAACCAATCTAGTAGTAAGCTATCAGTGTGAAGTCTCCACTATAGCCCTCAATACAGCATCTAGATCGCAAATAATGCTTTATTTTCGCAATATTTGTGGGTAGCCTGATACCCAGCATATCACTGTGGTGAGTCCGACCCATCCTGGTATCGTTCTCAACCCAAATCTTGCGCTCCACCTGTCATTGCTTCAGGCCAACTTCTGCCTACACTCCCAATGCAGGAGCACACTTTCTAGGTCCTGTTCCACAGTCCCTGCTCAAGGATCCAACCAGTAGTGGTACAGTTTTGCAATTTTACATGGCTGCACTGCCAGGTGGTGTGTCAACGTCTCACAGGATCACTCATATACCTAGTGGTCATGACATGCCCAGACATTGCATATTCTGCAATGGCTATGGGTATGTTCAATTTGTGCATGGAACATAAACATCTCCTTGCAGCTAAGGGCATATTGTGATATCTTGCAGTGACAAAGGACCTCGTCCTGGAGTATGGGGGTGAACTGGGCATGGAACTCATGGGTCCTGATGCAATCTCTCGACAGAATGCTGCATTCATCAACTCTGATTGGGCTACTGATGAGATGGACAGGAAGAGTGTATCGGGTTTTGCAGTGTATCTATATGGAGGTCTCATTTCATGGTCCAGCATCAAACAGAAACCATTACACTCTCTTCTACCAAGTCAGAATACATGGGGCTTATGCACATCATGAAGGAGGGCCTTTGGATCCGTCTATTCTTGCAACATCTTCAACTGTCATTTGAAAATCCCTTCCCAATTCTTGCTGATTCACTGGGTGCACTCGAGGTTACAACCTCAAAATCCAACTCACCATGCCTGAAATATGTCAACATATGATTCCACTTCATTCGACAACATCTTACCGACCGAAAATTCTCTGCATTCTGGATTCCTATGCTTGACATGACTGCCGATATTATGACGAAACCTCTTGCACACAACTTGCATTCGAAACATCTTAATTATCTTGGACTCATACGACATTCATAGATTTGTCAATGGGGGTGTGTTGGACTAGGGCCTATGGGTACTTATCGGCAACTCTTGATCGCCGTTATCTCACGTGACGATTGGACTTACTACGTAGATTGTTACTCTTCCGCTCCTCAGTCTTTGACCACGACGTCGCTGCACTGAGGATTGATACTGATTCGTGTACCTACCAGTTTCATGGTCTGACAATCTGCATTTACTAAGAAGAAATGATTCATATGCCACTGACACCTTATTTATTATCCACCATGTTTGTTGCTACTCGACTCGGATTTATTCCAACCTATCTTACTCTACTAAGTTCAATTATTCCGTTTGGCCTGTCATTATTCAAGAAATTATCAGATCTCGGTCTACGCCTTGCAGGTCTAAGACTGTTGGACGGTGAAATACTTCGTCAGGTTACTCATCTTCGAGCACTAGATTGAAGGCTAGGGACGATACCACAATATTCAAGGCATCCTGTCCGAAGTTTCAAAAAAATACTTCCGGAAAGTAACACTGACCGACTTCAGTCAGACACAGATATGTAACTCAAAACCTGTGGTGGACAATCAGAATTGACGGCTGGGTACGAGGTGCCCATAGAAATGACCATAATCTTGTGCAGTGGCGACAAGGACCTTGTCACGAGGTCGGGGCCTAAGAAGGTTTTTAATGCCGTCCATAACAACATTTGCACATCGACTAAGAACTTCAGGTATGTTTTCTGTGTGGTCTAAAGCGAAAAGTAGACGCATCTGATTGTATACTGTGGAATCTGTTTCAACAAAGGATTACTAACTAGTACACGGTCCCGAAATATAGTTCCGTAAATTTTGTTGCTGAGGGGAAGATCGGAGAATCCAATAAACCGTGAATTCGACCGCAAATTGGTTATTATCGTTAGATAGTTCTTTGGGTGTGTTGTCCCTGTATGAAATAGCGAAGCGAAAATAAAGCCAACTAAACCTTGCATTAGCATAGGCAAATTGATTGAAGCACTACCGGTGCTCGCACATAGACGTCCACAGACACAAAAGGAGATATGCACATTCGCGTCTCCAAGGTCATTTCAACTACCAGAGCTGAGATTTTGTCACAATATACTTTTGATATCGAGGTGCGGTAAGTGTTTTTCTTCCGAAAATGTGCTATTGCTTAGGTTTAAACCAGAATGGAAAGCGGAAACGAATGCGCTTGCCATTAGCGATGAACGTATGTCGTTACTGTATCTAAAGGTGGCTGTAATCAATGTTTTCCGTGAAATACTCGGCGCCATGGTGCTATTGTGCCTGATGTTTGAGGTAAAAGCGGTGTGATCTCCATGTGGCTGGCTGACACTCATGCCTACATCAGAAATGCCACTGGAAAGCGTCAGAAAATCTGGTCGTAAATCTCGTTCACCCACGAATAAAAGAAAATGCCACCAAACTGGTCATGTTTGTGGCAAGAATTGAGGGGTGATGATTACACTAGTTGATAATATTCGCAACAACTTTCACCCCCTAGCCTTGCGTCCCTGGAATTTCTGCCACCTGCCTTTGATCTTGACTTCTGTGTGGCGTTTAACAGAATGGGGCTATGAAAGACTTGTGTTTCTTGTGCGTGTCCTTTGCTTCCATCTCGCAAAATTTCGATTTCCGATCTCAGATGTGATATTTATCTGGTCAACAAAGACACAAATCGAATCATGGATCTTGCCGTTCGGCTCTGCCAGCGTTCAAGCGATAAGAAGGTGGAGGATAATTTCATCTCGATCACTCGACCCAAACGCAAGAAGTGATATTGAAATTTACTGCTGACTGATCGCGCGTTAGTGTACCATGGTCGATGCGTCATTCAGAGATATGGCATTACAGTTATCAGACATTGTCCATCAATTCGTCACTGATGTGGACCCAGAAACGGATTCTAAATTCTACTTTGTATCTTGGAAAGATTATCTCCGACAGATGATCACTATTTATAGAACCCTAACATTTGGGTAGTGATTTCCTTTCCCTACCTGAGAAGCTGGGAACACTGAAGTGGAAATAAGGGTTCCTCAGCATAGTGAGCTTTCCGTTGAACAAAGGCTCTCTGCCAGTGACAACGGTACTGACCCTTGTTCTTATCTCTCTGTAATCTTGACCACCGGTTACTCAACGGTATCTCCCGTTGATCATTGTTTAAAACCTTAATTCGGCGCTGCACTATTTGAAGGTGCCCTTGCAAGCAGAAGAATCTCTCATCTTTTCCCTCTTTCCAACGGTACATTATGGCGGTCAGATCATCCGATATTTCTTGTATTCATTTGTGTCCCCTTACCTCTATCTCCTTTCAGCGTCAAGCCAAGAACGAACAAAAGTACCCGTGTCGTCGGTGCGATAGAAAGTTCACAAGAGGCTACGACGTTATACGTCACCAGAAAACCCACCTCGAGGGTGAGGAGTTGAAAGAAGAGTCAGTAGACTTACATTTCCACCCTCTTCTCCTCTAATAGTTTCTCCAACATAGACTGCTTCCCTGTCCGATCACTGAGACTGGCTGCGATTACGACACGTTGCAGCTAAGTAACGTCAAAGCTCACATTAAGGCTAGACAGTGAGTATTCATTGAAATTCCACCGTGACAAACACCTACTATTCATATCCCAGCCCCGACGTCTTCCCGTTTATGTGCTTCAAATGCCGGCCGGAACACAGGCGCTTCCAGGATGCGGCGGCTTTAGCTGTACATGTGCGACTCGAACATTCCCGAATTGAGGAACAGTTTATTGGTGGCCCGCCCAAGCTACGCCGCAAGGTCTTTCACCGACTGGGGAACACTGTAGGTCCTTTGTCACCTACATCCTCCAAGAACGTCATCATTTTCTCTCTCTAGCCAACAAGGAATTTCACGGACTCATCATCGGCGCTTCCACTACAAATTCCAAGGGTTCAACTCCCCGATCTCATCACCGGCCTTCATTCTACTTTGCCTGAAGATGAGCCAGAGTCGACACGATTTCATCCCCGCACGCGGTGGCATCGTGCTACTGAAACCTCGATGTCATTGTACCAGAAAGCTCAAGATGCAGACGAGATCAGGCGTGGTCACCAGCTCCCTGTGCCGGTTCCGAGCTTGTCGACCAGTGGTGAAGCATCTAAGGTTTCTTGCAGCCAATCCCCGTCTCCCCCATCCCTGCCGCCGGCTAGAACCCGACCCAGCACACCAGCTTCTGCATTCAAGAAGCTCCCATCTCCTCAAACGCGTGGTTCTCCGAGGCGTTCATTCATGCGTCCATATGATACTGTCCATACGAATGGAGTCAACAGCGAGGCGCGCCGCTGCCACCTTACCCGACGTTCGCCAACAGAGCCCAAGAAATCACGATGTTTCTCTGGAATTAATCATGCTAGCCAGCTTCGTTGGCTGGTATCAAGCTCATCCACCGCTGGTGAGAACGAGGGACATTCTTCCAGCCGTTTCCCATTGCCACCACCCCCACCGCCTACCAGCTGGCGCATCCCGCCAGCTTCAACATTGAACACCCAAACCCTATCACCCTCCAACAGCGTCTCTCATCCTTCCTCATCTGCATTTACTAAGTAGAAATGATTTATATGCCACTGATACCTTATTTATTATCCACCATTTTCGTTGCTACTCGACTCGCATTTTTAATCCTCCATATTGGACTATGTCTTCTAATTGTTATCGTATTGTTCTTGCCGCTATCGTATAACCTGCTGTGCTATATATCCAACAATAGTTATTAATTTTCGCAATGACTCACATTTATTATCCACCCGCGTATTCTGACTGAGAGTAAGTAACTGACATGACTATAGGGAGGTGGGCAAAAATGCCATTGTTCCGGATTATGTTGCAGATATTTTTTACACACTAGTGCAAAAAATTAAGTCGCAGCAGCAGGTTTCCCTTAATTCAAGGACGGGAATGACCGAACAATGACATACCGTCTGTGACTGACTTCAGAAGACTAGGATTTGCCTACGCAGGGAAACAAAGGGTGATGCACCTTCCAAAACGTCACAATTCTTTCCGCAGTATAATAATAATGGTGATCCCTACTGTCTGATTGATGGCCGTTATGCTGACTTTCCGTTGTTTGATGAGCGGGTGAAGTCGAAGTAGCCGCACATATTGTCAGTCTATCAAGACGACGTCGGGAAGATACCTCACATGTATCTTCCCCGATAAATACGTGCGGTATAGGAAATGCAGATAATGAGAGCACACAAGTCACGGCACGCCGATATCACCATATTTTTCTGCTATACGATGGCTAATAATACCTGTTCAAAGGAAGGAATATTACGATTAGAAGTACTATCTTACCTCTGGCAGTGTTGCTCCCAAAACCATGGTGGGTCAAGTCGCCTGCTCGTCTAGAGGTAGGAATCAGTCAGACGATGAGCTGGGAGGTGACAATCATTGACCTCTAGAAGAAGTGCCCATGTCGAGGGATAACTGGAGGTAAGAGGCGGTTGTGAGTGTGAGGTTGATTGTGCGTTACTGACACACCATGGAGACTTGATATCTTGCGTGCACACAACCCTAAATGAAAGCTATTGTTATATTTGAGGACTTCAACGTATATTTTGTTATTCGCACCTATGTCATTCCTTCCTCACGTCTGTTTCGAGTCCGCGAAGACTAGGAAGACAGTAGAGGATATTAGCTCGTACTTCAGATTCGTTAAATCATTCTGAAACAAAGACTTTCCGTCCTGATGTAATTATACACGTCTCCATTTATAGTCAAAATACTGTACATCAAACATTAGTGAGATACGCGTTGGCGACCTCAGAGACCTTGGGATCAAGTTTACCCAAAATCTCTAGCATCTCTCCCTAAAGTGCAGACATATCAGTGGTTGATGCTACGAACCGTTTAATAAGGAGTCACTCACCCAAACCTTATCCTGCACAATCTTCCCCTCTTTACTAATCACGAAGTCGCTCTCCTCGACGACCTTAGACAAATGAATATACTTGCCCCGAAGTTTCTCCTCGTTGTCCAAAGAGCCCACAGCAGCATACACCAACTGCCTACTACCTACTTCCGTAGGAAAGGCGAACTCTTCTCGCATCTTTTGCAGGCGTTGATATTCCTCGGGAGGTCCACCAGACCCAAGATCCGAGTAACAGAATCCGGGGGTGACAGAGTTCACTGTTATCGCTGGGGGAGGCGGAACGTGGCTTTGAAGAGATCGGGCAAAGAAAACATTGAGCACTATACGGCTACTATGTAAGCACGATCAGCGCAAAAGGAAAGCAGTCAGTTACACACATTTGGTGTCATTGTATCTGCGTTTCATGACTCTATGCTCGCTAGTCAGTGATAGAAAGAAGCAGTCAAAGACCAGAACATACTCTTCCGTACAATATTCCTTGTCCGATAGTTTCGCGAGGATACCAGATGAAGCGATGACGTCGTCTTCTATCTTCGTCCAGTAGTGCACGTCACTCGCAACAACCACCAGTCTTGGACTGACCGAATGTTTGCGCGCAGTCTCCAACATCTTCGGAATCATACGGATTGCGAGTAGACCGGGACCGAGGTTGTTCGTATGCATACTACGGATCGCGATGAGCTTTCGTCCAAAAAAGCTTTGTCGTTGCGACCTACGTCTTTTCCCAACCCTCCACTTCTTCGTAATCCCTGATCGCAATACCAGCGTTCTCGATGAGGATATCGAGTCGATCCAGTTCCCGCTCGGCCTTATCAGCGAACGCAATGACACTGCTGAAATTGGCGAGATCGATCATCCAAAGCTCCGCCTTGGAGTAACCAGTGTCGGCTTGGACCTCTATAATTATAAGCGATTAGTGAGACTCGTCGGTGTGGTAATCGGAAAAACGTACGGGCCAGTGCTCGTTTTCCCTTTGCTTCATCTCGTGCAGTCAAGACTAGTCGTGTAGGGTTCATCCTGGCAAAATGTTTTGCAGCTTCAAGTCCTAGTCCAGCAGTGGCGCCGATGAGGACGAGTGTCTTCCCACTTAGGTCGGCTGTGACGAGGTCGGGTACAGGTCCTCTCTGGTCTGCAACAAATTGTTCATGAGTTCTGGGAGCCATTGTGGGAGGATAGCGGTGGCCACAGTAGTCTGTACCTCGCAGCTTTATATGCCATCAAGTGCGAATCCAAGATTAGATCGGCTACTAGGGACTCACCCATGCCGACGGTCCACGCAAACGTAGGTACCAACAGTAATCAAGACGGCAAGGGGGCATGAGAGGCTTAGTAAAACAAGGTTGACAAATCGTTTGTAAAGTGTTTCATGCGAGACAGAAAAATGTTTGTTGTGAACAACCAGCATTACGAGTTCAAATTGTCAAGTAAAATGGAGCGTTTGTGGAGATGTTAAAATTACTTCCTCAGGACCATCACATGACAATCGCAGTGACCGTGGGAATAAATTAAGCCTTCGCAAAGTTTTTTTTTTCTGAATCAATGTATTATCGTGCTACAAGGAGCCTAGTGCTAAGACGCACGGGCGGCCATTTCGACCGCCAGTCTCCCTTCTTCCGTATTCATCATTCCTCCCAGCCTCGGGTTGTAATCGACGGTGTGTGTAGCGCGTGGTGTGGGTGGAGTGTAGAGATGTGTTGTGATGGGTGGGGGCGACATCGTCGTCGCAGCGCTGGTGATCGGGTGCACGTACGCGCCAATAAGTTAAGCATATCTTGTATCATAGCAGGTATAATTCATGGGCTGTTCTCCTCCTGTCCTTCCATTGGCCTGGGTGTGCCAGGGCTTAGGTATTCTTCGTCAAGTGTGGGCGGTGACTTGCCCGGATTGGGTCCACCGGTGATTGTGAAGGCGCCTGACTTCTGGATGAAGGTGGTGAGGGCCTCCACTCCCTTCTCTGTCCCTAGGGTTTCGGGGAGGGATATGTCCCTCGAGGCCTCCCTAAGCTTGCCGCGGAATTCTTCGTACTGCGGGCATTCCCTGATTATGTGCTCCCTTGATTGCATTTGGGCTCCGCAGTCAGTGCTTAACATGGGGTGGAACCATTTACGATACTCGCCTGTGAAGCAGTGGCCTGTCCTGCATTTCAGCACTCGCCTGAAAACTTCCCGTCTCATCTCTTTGAAGCGGGAGGTCGGTTTGAGTCTGGGCTCGAACCTGTTTGCGACGGCGTAGTGGCCTGTCTTGCTGCTATTCTTCCAGCTGGTTGCCCAATCTTTTTGTGTGCGCGCTTTGGCGCGTCTGAGTGCATTCGCCCTTGACACCCCGATTGGGGCCGTCTCTGCTAATTTTGTTGCGTCCTTTGCTAGCTCGTCGGCCCTCTCATTCCCCCGAATGCCCTGATGTCCCAGGCACCACTGTACATCGACCATGTGGTCCGTGTGCGAGTCCATGAATGATTTGATGTCCTTGTAGAAGTTAGTGGCATAGTACTGGCCGGATTGGATCTTTTGGCTGAAAATCGACTCCCCCGCTGCTACGTTGTCTGCGAAAAGTATAAGTGTGTGGTTTCAGGATGCTCAGCACAAAATCTTAGCGCGATTTCGCCCCCAGGCTTAGGGCAACCATTTCTGCATCGTATACCTCTGCCCTTCTGTCCATGCCCATCTTCCGTGTCTCAACTTCCTGGTCTAGGTGGTATAGTACCACCGCGGCTCCTACCTGTGGGAATTCTCCCTGTTTGCGTTGGGACCCATCTGTATAGATTAGAAGGGCTTGCTCCGTGTTGCTCAGCTATCGAGCTAGTTGTCTGTGCGCTTGCGCAGCTGCTTTCTTCCCTTCCCCGTTCTTCGCCCGAGTGAGGTCGATCAGTAGCTGCCGGGGCCTTCGCAAAGTTTCATCTTGGTTTCATCGTCTTCGTTCTATGGCGATAGGCTCTTGGAAGAACACAGGCGAAATGATGGCTCGTATTTGACATACGACACAACTCATAGGTCAATGTATATCACGTAACTCAGGCTATCAGAAAAGCCAAAGAAGAAAATGTCCTGGTCAAGATGTATACTCTGGAAAGGTGATGGAAAGCGAGCAGACTGGCAAGAAAAATGTTCCGGCTAACGTCGTCTGAAGGAGGCCTTGACGCAACTTCAAGTGGAACGATATCCGGTGGCGATTGTCATACAAATATCTCCAGTTCAACAAAAATAGGGTCGGCCTCTAGAGAGGTCAATAATTTTGCTGCCAGGAGAATGGGCACTCCAGGTTGACAATATTGACTCTCAATAGAGTAAGACCGTGAACGTGTCGTCATCTGTATAGGAGTCCATGGCTCTGGATCACCTCGAGCGAGTTTGCCAATCAAATGTATGAGAAAGCACCTATCACAAAGCCAAGACAAAACAAATTCGGCAGAACGGCTGAAATATGTTCATGCTCGGCATACGGTGCGTGAGGACGAATGGGATCTTCGGACAAATATATGATCATATCACTGGCAGCTAGATGCCGTTAATTTTGTTTTTGCTGTTTTGTACAAAATTCCAAAACTAGTGATCCTTTGCAGAAATACACGGAGGATATGATAAGGCAGGCGTGCCTCAGTCGCTGTCACTCAGCCATCCAGGAAACGATACCACTAAGTGTGTATACTCATGTCGCTAGGTGAAATTAATTACCCGGATCAATGTCTCAGACCCAGCTCAGGCTGATCAGCGAAAATACGAAACTTTCAGAGGCCAGTCATCAATGCTCACCGGAAGGTCTATACCTGGTGGAAGATTCTTGGAGATAACTTTACGGAATTGCTGTGTCCTCCTTTATACGATATGGGGTTGTATGCATCAACTGAGTCGGCTACGTACGACATTTCAATCCTGAACAAGGTTCCGGAAGGTGTTACTGCCTTGCTCTGGCGATGACCCTTAGAACAGAGGGTTAGTTTCAGAGACGGTCTTAATGTTTACCTTGTACTACATATTGTCTTGATGGATGAGATTGTTGTTCAAGTCGTTTCAATAATCTGAAGTGAATGAAAGCTTACAATGCTGAAGGAGAGCATCGAAGACGCTTGAAACAAAGAGGATGTGCGAAAGCTATCGTTCACCAACGTGAGCATGCCGGATGCAATTGATTCAATTACTTCTGTGGATCGTCGATGTCGATCTGGGACTAGATCTAGATAGTATGTATTTAATTATAGAACGAAGGAAGGAAACGAAAATAATCTATGGATGTGTGAGGCAAGCTAACGAGCCTGTGGAGAATCAGCGCCGATAATTCTGTCAGGGATGACAAGACGACTTTGCTTCTGGATCTCACTGACAACTACTGACCGTCATTACAAGGGTGATACGTTGTTACCGTGGTGACAATATTACCATGTGGATCAAGTATCAACGTCAGTTTCTCGACTCCTTCTCCCCCTCCTCCTTCAGCCTTGTCGTATCTGGAATGCTCTTTCGCCGCATGAACCACTGGAATGTCGGAAGCGTTATCATCGAGATCGCCATCCATGCTATCAGGATACCAAAATGTAGGCCCACTAATCGCATCAACGTCAGCATAGCTGAGAGACATATCTCCGTCGCTAACTTACGTTCATTCTTGGTCCCAAATAAGATAGTCCGCACGGCACCGGATACATTGTAAAAGGGCATGGCATATCCGTATCGATATACATTCGGTAGGACATCAAGGGGCATAAAGCATACCGATACGTTTGCTTAAGAGGATTTTCGTCAAAAATGCAACAACAAAATGGTGGGGTTACTCACATATAATCCACAAAATCATGAAAAACGGCATGAACCGGATGGTTAGAAGTGTTATCATCGCTTCTAGGGCAAGTCCTACTGAGAGCATGCCAACGAAATTGACCATCCAGAAGACGACAAAACCTGCACTGCCAAATCTAAACCTCGCAGGTCAATGAAGGACCGAGAATGAAGGAGAATGATACCCACTTGCGTGAGAAATCAACTTGGAAAGCTCGACTGAGGAGAGAGTAGAATAGGGAGATCATGAAGTACGCGATGAACACCGAGACGAGCCGGACTCGAATGAGTGAGCTTGTTGTCAACTTGTCTTGGAGGCCGGATGCTTCTCGTGCAGAGACTCCGATCATCTATAGCGATGAGTGATTTAGCTAATGCTTGGCGAATGAGTAGAGAATGTTACGCACGACAATAAAGAATGATAGGATCAATAGGTAAATCAGTCCAACGAATGTGATAGCGCTAGCACTAGAGAAGAAGTCAATATATTCGGAATGAAGCAGGTACCGATAGAACTGTACACTGGTATATCGAACGGAACCAGGTTGTCCGTAGTATAGCTTATTGGCTCTGTTAAAAGTTGTGGTGCGGAATGGGCGATAGAAGGTAACGAGGAAGACGACGCCAGTTGGACCACGAATTCTTGTGCAAATTTTTGAGATACAGCTGCGAGGAGAGCTTGTACAGATGGTCGTATCAATGATCGACTAGCAGAATGATGTCACCGAACCTTGCAAAAGAAACAAAGGAAACATACTAGGCATTCTCGTTCCTCGCCTCTGCACCGTAGAACGTTAATGCTTCCGATCCATCATATGAAGAGTTCACGGAATTTACGGCTGCGTTTAATGCGTTGGTGGCGTTAAAGTGAACTATGCAGTAGTGACCTATAACCAACTGAAAAAGAAAGGAAAAGGACGACATACTAACAACAGCTACCCAAGTCTTCTGCTCCACTACCTTATTAGCCACCTCTTGCCAACCACCGAGAAATTCATTTGCAGAAACTTCCGTGAACGTCACCTTACTAGACGACGAACCCCCCGTGAGGCCCTGTACAACCGTACTGCCCACCGTTGACCCGTCGAAATCAACGACCCATCCGTGCAAGTTATGTGCCGGGATCTTCCACAACGCGCCCCAGTATATGGAGAATATGCAGAACATTACGATCACCATAGCAAAGCACCCACCGAAGAGTACTTTGAGGTATATCGATCGCGATGCCTGTATTGAAGGCGTCTTGTCAAAAAATTGGGAAGAGTAGGGACGGTCCATGATGGGTGTATCGCGCTCGGCGGTGGCGGTATTAATTGACATGCGGTCGTCCATGGTATAGTATCTGGATGTAAGGAATAGAAAGCGAGAAAGCGAGAAAATATACGTTCGGTCATAGGGGTATATATAGTCATAGCTTCGGTAAAGTTTATCCGGAGAGTAAATATCGCGTGGATGAACAGTTGAGTTGCCGGATTCCGAGACAATTGCCCATTGAGAAGGCAGACGAGGCACGGGAATAGATATGGGGTACGATTCCTCGAAGGTACAAGAAGCAGTCCTCGTATTCATTCTAGCAGAGGTCGACGAACGAGGACGGCTTGAATTTCGCCGATTATCCGGAAGAGTACAGAGGGTTTGTCACGGGTAAACGGGAGATAATCAAATAACGCGTTAGCCTATCTTTTGTCATTGTTGAGCATCATATTTTTCGTATCGTCGACAAGAATCAAGAGTTTACCCAAGTTTTAGTTTTGTGATAGCTCTGCCCAGCGTGACGATGATAACAACCATTCCTTTGATGGTAATTTCGTTGCGTGGTTTTTTAGATGAAAAGGCGACCTGTAGCTGTGTGTTCTTCAAGTCGCCAGAGTTCTTAAGCTATGCAGAAGTACCATTGAGGTAGAAAGGAGATGAAAACAAAAGAATTTATGCATATCTTGTACTGACCTCTCACCCAAAGAGTCAGGCTCCAAAAATTCGAAGAAGACGGCTAGCTATAGCATGACTGCTTCGTCTTCTGTGATAACGTCACTCGAGACTAGTCAGCGAGAGACGAGGCCGAGAAGACGGTATTACAGTGATGGCAGGAACTTACAAGGTGTAATTGTAACCAATGACACATGAATAAGATATTCAGCAAAGGAAACGTCACCAGGATGAAAACTGATGGAGAAGAATTCAGGATGCATCAAAATAGATGCTTTAATGATTGGGGTATACATGCTAACTGAAGTTGATAGGTCATCCGCGCTGATACCGAGACATGGATTTACGACCTACTGGCTCCACCCATATTTGCGACGGAACTGGGGAAGAAAGGCTGGTTCAGACAGCGCTGAAGACAGCTACTTTTAATGACATAGCTATCATTGCGTTCTTAGCGGTAGCCTGCATCTTCCGGAATAATCATTAGACTCGAGTTAGTAAACGAGAGAATTTCTTACCAGCCTTCCTCCCTACCCTTTTTTTTGTCCGTTTTAGGAGCCTCTGTCCTTCAGCTGCCTTCCATAATTCGCCTTTCATACATATCATTAGTCACACGATGGACGACGGCTTGCAGTTCTGAAGTTGAGATATCCACTAAAAGGCAGGTATGTTTGTTTGTGTATTAGGTTCAAACTGTAGAGGGAAGAAAAAAGAAGGATTATTTCCCATCTGGAGTCTTTTGCGGTCTTTGAATCGGTGAGCCGGGGTTGGGAATCTAACTTCTCCGCGAAGTCCGAAATCTCGCGAGAGAATTGAGTTGAGAATCAAATGTTCTGCGATGTTACATTCATGCCTGTTAAGTATTCTCAATATACAAGGCGATGAATACTCAAGCAACGACCAAGGTATGAATGAGGGATAAACTGAGGCCTCTGAATTGATCGCCAGTGCCTTGTCAAGACTCTTGTTTAAGAATTGACGAAAAGCATTCAATTCCCTTGCAATGTAATTCGCGTGCACCCGAAACCGCTGAGTGTGGAATAATGAGTAGGTGTGACGGAAGAAATAGCAGCTTTTCAAATTCGGGAATTTTTGATTCTGGTCACGTTTTCCTCTCACGCCACAGGCGCGATCAGTTCACCTTACTTGGTGGACCGGACCGGACGAGATGTGGGTTTTATCGGGCACGAACGGGCTCAACTTTGGCCCAACTAAATACTGTCCGCATTAAATGAGCTCTGGCACACGCTAGCACGTCATGGTAAATATTCGTTATCGATCCCTTGGCAATAATTCATCATCTTCCCTTTCAGATGATTAACTTGGACTGCATCCAAATTCTCCGTAACATCCGCTTACCGGACCTATAAGAGTCCGAATACTCGCTCACGTCTCCAACGCCATGTCCTCGCAGATATTCACCTACCGTTTTGACACCCCCACCTTCAAGGGTACGAGCAAGATCCATACTGGCCTTTTTATTAACGGAAAGTTTGTCGACTCTATTGAAGGAGGCTCTATTGAGTGAGCGTTTCTCCCTTTCGTTTATTCTGAGGCATACTGATCCAACTGCTTTGTTTCCCAGCGTAACCGACCCAGGTAAGATGCGGTTCTCGGTCATGAAGCACGGCGACAACAGTGTTTTCAGCTACCGGTGAAACAATTACATCCGTCTCCGGGGGCACCAAGAAGGACGTCGACATTGCAGTCAAGGCAGCTAAAGAGGTATGGGTCCCTGCTGCGCAGACAGCCTGATCTGATCTTATCTTTATTGTACTAGGCCTACAAAATATCATGGGGTCTTAGATGCCCTGGAGCTCAGCGCGGAAAGCTTCTTTCCAAGCTTGCAGACCTCATAGAGCAGCATTCTGATGAATTAGCTGCCCTGGAAACTCTTAATGTCGGTAGGTATCATACTATCGTGGATTACGGGACGTTAAATGTCACTGAACCGTGTGCAGGAAAACCGTTCATGGCTGCTAAACAGGTTGACGTTACTGTCACAGTCGAAGTTTTGAGGTACTTTGCTGGATGGGCAGACAAGATTCACGGCAAAGTCATTGAAGTAAGATAGTCGGATCCTGCTTTCTCACCAAGCAGTTAATTCTCCTGTCAGACCGATGAAGACAAACTCAGTTATACTCGTCATGAACCTTACGGTGTAGTTGTGCGTGGATGCATCTAGTACATTGACGCATGTGTTCTTATCATTCGCAGGGACAAATAATTCCTTGGAACTTCCCACTGGTGATTTGGTTTCTTATTAACAATTTGAAGTTGAGCTAATGAACTCACATGTCGTAGCTGATGGCAGGATGGAAGCTTGGCCCTGCACTTGCTACCGGAAACACGGTCGTTTTGAAGGTGATAGTCTTCTACCTTTTAATACCAATCCTGACTGCCCTATAGCCATCGGAAATAACACCACTGACTGCTCAGCGCCTCTGCGACTTCATCATCGAGGCTGGATTTCCACCCGGGGTTGTCAACATTGTGAATGGCTACGGCAAGACACCATCCTTTTAAGATGACCTTGAAACTAAACTGAGAGACGGGTAGGACACACTGTTGGGCAGGCGATCAGTGAACATCCCGATATCTCTAAGGTTGCTTTCACCGGTAGTACCCTCGTCGGGAGGAAGGTCCAAGAAGCATCGGCAAAATCCAATTTGAAAGCGGTCACCCTTGAGCTGGGAGGAAAGAGCCCTTGTATCATCTTTGACGACGCGAACATCGAACAAGCGGTGAAATGGACGGCCTCTAGTATTTTGTACGTCTTAGGCTTAGCTGCACTGTTTTGGGGCTAACCGGATTCCATTGTCCTAAGCTTTAACGCGGGCCAGATATGCGCAGCTTCGTCACGGATCCTCCTCCAAGAAGGTATATATGATGCATTTGTCGAAAAGTTCACTGCGGTTGCGAAGGGTCTGCAACAAGTAACCGGCGATCCCTTCGCTGCCGAAACTCAGCATGGACCCCAGGTCTCCAAGACACAACTTGATGTGCGCCTTTAAGGTTTAATTAGTGCGCTAATGACTTAACGACAACACAGCGTGTCACGAGCTATCTTCATTCAGCGAGAGAAGATGGCGCTCAATTCCATGTCGGTGGAGAGAAGCATGAGCACGCCAAGAAAGGCTTCTTCATTCAACCGACGGCATTCACTGGTGAAAATAGTATGAAGGCAGTACGGGAGGAGATTTTCGGGCCTGTAGCTGCGCTTATCAAGTTCAAGACTGAAGAAGGTAGGCTAATGACCTACCGTTGCGTCATATTGTCCACAAATGCTGACAACAAGCGTAGAAGCAATTGAATTGGCCAATGACTCATCATATGGTCTGGCCGCGGCGGTCTTTTCAGAGAATTCATGTACGGCAATCCGAGTGACTAACGCATTGGAGTCTGGCACTGCCTTTGTTAATTGTTATACTGCGCCGGTACATAACCTACCATTCGGAGGATACAAGCAATCCGGTATTGGCAGAGAAGGTGGAGAGTATGCACTGAACACGTCAGTAGCGGTACTTACTTTGCAGCACGAGACTAATATCTATTCTAGGTACACTCAAGTCAAAGCCGTGCATATCAATGTTGGGATGAGATTATAATGTACTGTACGAGTAGAATGTTATGTCATAAAGGTATGTATTGTGAGATATAGCGTCAGTTTGTTGAGTTGTGGGTCTCCTTCAGTCGATTTGCGAAAGGATTGACTTAAACTCATGCGAACAAATCTTCTTTTTCATCCTGAGCCCAAGAGGGACAACGTCAAATCGGCACACCTCAAATTGTACATCATGAAAGGCAAAAGTCAGGCCCTCTTCTTGCAAGTTTTATTCAAATTTGGGTCTTTTCTGTTAATCTCGTTGGTCAAAGTCATAGGTAGGTCTACAACGAACACCAGGTTTTATACGCCACATATATACCTTTTCTTGTGCACCTTCCCAATCTGTATCCAAAACTCTCTCAAACGTTGCCCTTACGAAAGTCTTCGGGCATACTTTCCACATACTTGTTAAACTCCAGGGGGTCATTATAATTCCAGTGTGACATCTTGAAAGGTGTCACAGTCTTCTTCCACCCTCCATTCTCCGGATCCCTCAAAATCCTCCTCATAAAACGCGTATCTGCCACATTATAAACGAGACCTGCCCAGCTTTCATCGCTGCTTCCAGGCTCGTGCACCTCTGCCTGTCCAAAGTCGATGATAACGAGAGTCAGGTCTTTGTCTCGAAGAACAATATTTCCCAACTGGATGTCGCAGTGTAGAACGCAGTTTTCAGGTTCGATGGCAAGGAATCCTTCCATTACTTGGCTAGAAATTCTCTCGGCCTTCTCTTGTGAAACGTCAATTCCGGGCCTGAACTTCTCCATGCAAATGCCAGGGATGTACTCAAACGCGAGTCCTTGGACCAGGTCGGTAACAGGATAGAGGGAAATAGGATCGATCGGGATGTAATACAAAGACGAACGACACCTAACAGGCGGGGGATAAACCGGCCCTGCAATCGGTACAGAAGCCGGTATGCGGAAAGCTCTTGGTTGAAATTCGACAGCTTCCAGTGCCAGGTGGAGATCTCCCACGCCCAGTCCTCCCAAAGTTTCTTATCAGGTCGATTAGGGTGTTCATCGTCCCGTAGGAATTCGATCCAGTTAGGAATGGTGCCCATATTGATCTCCCTAACGGCACGTCGCAGTCGACCTTCCAACGATGATGTCCATGGCAACTCTACTTTGTTGTTGCGGTATCCAACCCTGCGGTCGGGCTAGCTTTAAGATAAACAGTTGGTTGTCGGAGAGTCGTTGAGCGAGAAGGACGACGGCAGATGTAAAAGGTTCGAAGCGCTTTATCACCATAGCGGCGAGATCATCGTACTCCGAAAATTCGCGAAGTTGAAATTTGAGGTTGAGCGTCGTTCCAGTTCGATATAGGTCGTCGCCACTAAAGATAATCGTGAGATTAAATCATGACTATATAAAATGCCGTGCTACATACGTTTGTGGCAACGATACATCCTGTGTTGATGATATCGAACGACGACACCGAGCTGCAGTTGGCGTATGAGAGGGCTGCGACAAGCTTGCAGTCCGTCGAGCCGGAGACTGAAGTCGCTGCTTCATTTGTTCGTCGTAAGCTGAATCGTCCTGTTTCTATGTAGCTGAGTGGCAACTAGGAATGACAACCCCAAGTAATCCCAGTCATTTGGCCGCAAGCCGAGATATCCAGCACGAAGAATGTTTAAAAATCAGCGAGCTGCGAAGCTGTAAACCTGCTAGCGGCACGCTGGCAAGCCGTCGTTGTGTCCAACTTTACTGACACGTGGTGTTGCTTGATGGGATCACAGGTTAGCCCTTTCCTCCCCGGCACATCGGCTGCTTGATTTGAAATCATGGTCTCAAATCCTGACACTGAATGCAATTTGAATTGTCATGATCTCCCGGAACTGACCAGTATCCTACACATGCGAATTAAATTCGTATTCGTACCCAAGGCAGGTCAATATCTCTAGTGTCGCCTCGGCACCACTAACTACCGGAATACCAGACTTATTATTTTCAGCTGTTCCTGAGCAGCGTTTCATCCATGTTAAATCACGAAATACTGTGGCGTCCTAATACCAAGATATGAAGCTCAAGGAGCACAGCTTGAGTTCTGCAGGCTGGTCCTGCGATGCTACCACTCGCATCTCTCGATATCTCCTCCTCATGATGTGGAACGGGATCCGTCTGAAAGCGGCGTCGCTTGTCTGATGTCAGTTTAATATACAGCCTGAGATACTAGTAATACGTCCGACGATAAAATTTATGGAAGACCATCGTGGGACTCGTTCCAAATCTCTGTCCTCTTCAGCCGCCTCATAGTCCTCTCACTGTCAGCCCCGACATGATGTCTCTATTCAGAGACGTCTTCATTTGGCTTTATACAGTGGCCTGGCTTGGGGTTTCCTCTTCTCTCATGCCTACCTCTGAATTATGCCGAATAACAGGTTAAGTAACCTGAACTTTGGGACCTGCGTGCCAGTAAACACTGCTTATTCATAAGCGTCTCCTCGGGATTTGAATCGACTCAATGCCAGAACGCGAGAAAATTCAGCAGGTGACTTGCTATCCATTCACCTGTCTCTTCAGACCAACTGCTGCATCTTCGGTATCTCCTCATTATGCCACGATCCGGTCTAAATACACTTTGGAACAATGTGAGCATTCGTCACGATGTCAATATCATATCCGGTCTAAACTTCCCCTAAGACATGCCCCATCACGGCATCATGAAATTCGTGTAGAATTAAAACGGTAACACTGCTCGCTAATAATTTCGTTGTTCCTCATTCGCCCCCAGCAAATATCTCTATTGTAGGTCGGATGCCTCGTTGTAGTCAACGCACGAGGTTTCACTGTCAGACGCTAAGATAATTTGATTCATGGCATACGGTCGCAATACCGTCACCGTTGTTCTAAATTTGAAAATGCCAAGCGGTGAATGCCTTCTTTGGACTTCGTAACTGTTCTACTTCCGCGGAAGCATAGCGGTAGAAGCAATCCGTGAGATCGTCAAATCTAACGCTTCACTGTTTGCCGGATGCACAATCTTTTTAATCTGCCAAGCAATTTCGGTCCGCCCGAAGCAATCGCCGAAACCCGTTTCTTTGGTTTTACCCTGAAGCGCTAGCCAATACTGAAACGTTCCTTAGTAACAGACCCGATAATCTATTTTTGTTGACAATGCATCGTGACCAACAGTGCAAATGGGTGCACTAGGGTGATGCATGCTTTCCTCGCTGGCATAGGACCAAGGTGTCTGGTTCATGCCCGGTTTACCTGTAAGAACTAAGACAATGTCCAAATATTACAGGGTTCCGCAACTCGTTCAGCTTCTACCTTCAACAAACTTTGTCAATGATTTCAGGGAATCCGGAACGGGACAGCTACAAAGCCGTCTCGTATGTCAAGGCGTTAATCAGTTACTGGGTAATCAACTCCTTCGATTTGCATACTTGACTCCTTCCCATTATCTCGGTGAGGCATTGCAGGCACTAGTCCATCTTCCCCTTCATCCGCTATAAGATACCTCTAATCTGGCACAGTACCCGCTGCTGGGTACTTACGGCCCCTCCCACGCAGACTCTGACCGCGTACCATAATGATGTATGAAAGCGTCTCACGACAACCTACCGACTTCCCGATACCACTATACTCCTGGCCCTTGCTTGGCGATATCGTTAAGGTGCTCAATGGTCTGCCAAACTTACCCCTTGTGTGTGAGCAAATGTTGCACGCGATATGCCATTGGATGAGACATCTCAGCTTTCTTTCACATCTGCATGAGAGATGCGTATAAATTGTGGGCAGAGCGAGCCTTCACTTCAGTCGTCAGCGCAACATGGCTCTTGCATCTCTTCTCGCACTAGTACTCTCTCTTACCATCGTACGCCTGTCTGACGGTATTGCCCAACCTTTTGTAGTTGCAACTCACTAATGTACCTTGTCCAGCCGCCCTCACGAAGCGAGTGGCATGTCCTGATGGTATTCATACAGTCACAAATGAGGCCTGTTGTGTCCTGTTTCCCGTTATTCAAGACCTCCAGGAGAACCTATTCGACGGAGGGGTGTGTGGAGAAGAGGTCAGCTTTTTCTAGGTATTCAACAAGTTTTCACTACTGATGAGTAGCACATATCTTAGGTACACGAGTCGCTTCGTTTGACCTTCCATGACGCAATTGCGTGGTCTGATTTCACTGATGTGTAAGTCACACACTGCAGCTCATGATTGTAAGCTGATGTCCTGGATAGTGGAGGAGGAGCCGATGGATCCATCGTCACATTCTCCGAAATCGAGACAAATTTCCACGCAAACGACGGTATCGGTACGCTTCTGATGATTCAAAATATTTTACTAGTATCAACGAATGCTATCTAGACGAGATAGTAGAAACAGTGAAGCCCTTCATTGCTCGCCACAACATTACTGCAGGGGACTTGTACGGCATTTCACAAATTTAGAACTTAAGCACTCATAATTCTCCCAGTATCCAGTTGGCCGGCGCCGTTGGGTTAACTAATTGTCCAGGTGCTCCACGACTGGACTTCTTGTTTGGACGTCCCGCGGCCATCGAGCCCGCGCAAGATAAACTTGTCCCGGAGCCTTTTGATACGGTCACAGATATAATTGCCAGGTTTACCGACGCCGGAGTGACGACACCACAACTTATTGCTCTTCTATCTTCGTACGAAATTGTTGCCTTCTCTCTCCGGAAAGCGGAAATCTGATATCCCGTTCCAGACATACTGTCGCTGCCGCGGACAAAGTAGACGTTACGGTAAGAATTTTTTATGTCTATTTTGTCTTCGTCATTCAACAACGATCCACAGATCCCTGGGTGTGCATCTTGTGGCTTCCTTGATTTCGATTTTCTTATTGAATTTAGCACTCCTTTCGACTCAACTCCGGGAATCTTCGACACCCAAATTTTCATAGAGGTGCAATTGAGAGGCACTCGGTTCCCTGGGTACTTGTGCCTTGCTTTTGCCCTGGAAGTGAGTTGACAGACATTCGGACAGGACTGGCGGCAACCACGGTGAAGTTATGTCGCCTCTGGCTGGAGAGATGCGACTTCAATCGGATCATACTGTAAGTCCTGGGTATACGTTGCATGTTATCGATCTCTCAGTGCAATCTAGTTGGCTCGAGGTTTGTCTACGCATTTATCGATGTTTCAATTCAAGTATAGCTCTGCGCAGATTCGAGAACGGACTGCCTCTGGCAATCTTTCGCTAGTACGTAGTCTTTCATTATTTGATAAGAATACTCTCGGTGACAACTTTCACAGATAACCAAGCGAGGATGCAGAGCGAATTCAAGTCCGCCATGTTAAAGCTCTCTACTCTCGGTCAAGACTTGACTCAGATGGTGGATTGTTCGGAAGTAATCCCGGAACCTCTCGCAGCTTCTTCGCATGGCCCACACTTGCCTGCCGGACAGAACATGCTTGACATTGAACAAGCAGTAAGTCATTCAATGACCTTTACGGCCATGTCTTCATTTTCTGTTAGTGTGCTACTGCTGCATTCCCGACTCTTACTGCTGATCGTGGCCCTGCTACCAGCGTTGCTCCAGTGTAAGATGCTCGTATATCTTAGGACTGTGCTTGTTCGCTGATCTCTCGAACATGCATAGCCCACCCTCTTAAATCAACTACACACGAACAGAAATCATTGTTTCTAACCCATTTGATGTTTACCAATCGTAACTGTAGCGGCGATCTGGGAAGTGTGTACCTCATATGCTCTGATTATGTTGTTTAGTCCGATTATATCGATACGTCCTTGGAAATTCAACTTTCTTGATACACACCTCCTGGACTGAAGCCTTCGCATACGATTCTCATAACCTGAGGGACTCATTAGCGCGCCAGACTGCGGTGAGGTTGCGGCAGTTAGTCCCCGCGTAATGATCATCAGCATTAATAAAAGAACGCGACCAACCGGGATCTGAGCAATCTATCACTGGACCCGCACCGGTGCCCGGAGGTGAGTAACGTTCGTTCCTTCTACGTCCAGTGAGCAGTGCAAGATTGTACCGAGAACCCCGTCAGATGCAGCGCAAATAAGCCGCCCAGGCCGTCTAGTATAGATCTGAGAATAATGCTTTTGGCATACCACCTTCCTGAATCCTGGGCGGGACATGGCCTGGCAGGATCTTTGACTCTAGCTAACAACCGACAAGGTTGGCCAAGGTCAGAGGATTTATCCCAGGCAGCTTACAAGCTGTACGATGCAGATGTAAGCAGAGGTATTGGAAAGATACGACAGAGTCCGAGATTGTACCAAGGTCGTGCGACGACAAGAGGAAATGCTGAATATTTCTTTTCTCCGATTTGTTTTTACCATCTTTGTTAACAACATGTGACCTAAGGTCGGATATTGCCGTTGTTGACCTCTCCGAGTTTACCCTTTATCGATGTTACTGTATCGTCATGTCTTTGGCCCGTTTACTAGAATGGCTGCACATTCATTCCGGAGGACAGCTCCCATTTTAAGGGCCTACCGGCTTGAAAATGTTTCATCCGGTATTCATACTAGATGATCCCGCATCGGCTCGAACACCGTAATTTTACCTGGAGCTCGGGTGGGTCACGTCGGTGTTGACTTTGCGTTAGACCCACTCTCTACGATCATCGGAGCTTATTAAGTGGAAAGTTTCGTCATTCAGCCATTTCGTATCGTCGTAAGCAGGCGAAGACGACTACAAGGAGTGGTGCGATTTCCGTTAATAATTGCTCTTTTTGTTCCGCTGTTGCTCCATGCCAATTTCTTTTCGCGCGCAGTATATGCGTTTACTCTGGGCAGCTCAGCGAGCATGTACTACTGAAGGTATTCAGCACAGCGCATTCGTATCTCCAGGAGCGTAAACGCTTCGCAGCAGCTTGCCGACGTACTCCACAGACGACCACACAAACTGCGGACAGAGTCTATTTCCAGCCGCAAGCGATAGTAGTGGGTTGTATCAAAGTCCTTCGGGCGGAGGTTGCGAAGCACGGCAAACTTTCTCTTATGGCTCGCAACGTATCCACGTCATTGATCTCTCCGCAGGCGATAACGACTCAACGGCTGTATCTGCCGACCGGCTATGATTGTGTTCGATTGGAGTTGCCCGAGCACTCAATATTGTGATGCCGTTAAGTTCACTATATTTATCTACATACGCTGGCGTGTAACCTCGGCTCCAGGAATACACTCTTGCTAGACCACATATAAAGCTGCGAACCGCAGACTGCTCTTCCTTATCCGCTACCATGGCCCCTTGGACTCACGAGCAATGGGTCGCGACCCAAACCGGACCAGTGCCCGCCGTCGTTACCGCCGATTTGAGTGGGAAGACGCTCGTCCTCATTGGTGCCAATACCGGACTAGGATTCGAAGCGGCCAAACACTTCGCCAGGATGAACCCTGCTAGGCTTGTGCTGACTTCAAGAGATGAAGCAAAGGGGAAGCAGGCTCTAGCTCGTATGTTTCACGGGTAACCAGATCTACGAGCCTGACTTATCTTTGACATTATAGAGATTGAAGCTGATACTGGCTACTCCAAGGCGGAATTATGGATCATCGATCTCGCCAATTTCAGCAGTGTCATCGCATTCGCTGATAGGGCTGAGCGAGAACTGGAACGACTGGATATCCTCGTAGAGAATGCTGGCGTCGCGACTTCAGTCTACGAACGATTGGAAGGCTGGGAGAAAACGTACGTCAGGCATCGTTTATTTTCTCTATAAACTACCCTTATGACCACCTCAGCATACACACGAACAACCTTGGTCCCGGCCTGCTTGCTATTCGCATGATCCCTAAGATGCTTGAGACAGCTCGCAAATATTCAGTCAACCCAAGAATCGTCGTTGTTGCGAGCGATGTACACTATTGGACGACGATTGAAAAGGACGTCATCACGTCTCCTCGCATCCTTGCAAGATTATCCGAAAAAGGGTATTGTACGCAAGAGTACGTCAACTTATTGTTATTCATTCCTGTCATTGAGCAGTGAACAGGGTGATGAATCATCGGTACCATGATACCAAACGTATATGCTATTGTACTTTCTCATTGGCACCACCTCATAGCGCCATATAGTGCTCAATGTTCTCTTTGCCCGAGCTCTGCAACTCCGTGTCCCGTCCTCTCCTGTGATAACCGTCAACTCTGTCAATCCAGGACTCTGTTTCTCGAGCCTCGGAGCCGGTGCTCCTCCTGAGCAGGCAGAACGCATGCGAAAGAGACGAGAGGAATTTGCGTTCACTACAGAAGAAGGCAGCCGGCAGTTGGTTTACGGCGCTGTTGGGTCTCTGGATAACGAGGAGAAAGTTCGCGGCAAGTATATTCAAATGTCAGAGGTCGTGGAGGAAAGCGATTTTGTGATCAGTGAGGATGGGAAGATCGTGCAGGATAAAGTTTGGGTGAGTAGCTTCTTCTGAGCTATCTCTGGGTATTGATGTGTCCTGCACTTAGGAGGAAATGTTGGAAATTTTTGGCGAGATTGACCCTAAGGTATCGGAGGTCGCTAAAGCGTATTTGACCAAGGCTTGATGCCCACGGATATGATGAATGTACAGTATGTCGGCGATGAATAAAAATGTCACGTCGACTTCAAGTCGATCTTACTTCAAGTTTTGGAGCACGCTACTGATCCGTTGAAGTATAGTGGACAACAGCACTTCACAAGATCAGTCAGAAGATCTCACAACGGCGACTTTCAAATTTCAAGACTATTCAACGAGTACAAAAATTATCCGGGCTTGTTTCATGGCTGAAGCATGTTTCCACATTCAAAGCCCGATGTTAATGGGGGTGCATCCAAGAGCAACGATGCCGTTCTGATGAGAGTATGTGAGCAAAAATTTATTTGAAGAAGGAATTTGACTAACGAAGTTGTTGTCAGTGCAGCAGACAGGCTGGTTGACGCACTGAGTGGTGCCAGTCCCGATAACCGTGATCGGGTTGCAGGTGAGGCCACTATTCAAGGCTCCGGTGAGTGTCTGCAAATATCATGAAAATATAGATACACCTACATGTCCGCAGTGAGACTGCCCAAAGCAATTCCGAGTAAGCCCAAGAGCGATTGGGTAAGGCCACTCAGAGCATTAGGCTATTGAAATGATGTCAGCACAACAATAGTCTACAAAACGGATGCTAAAATGGGGCGTACAGCCTGAACAGAGTTGCAGCACTGTATCTGAGCATCGGAAGAGCAGCTGGACTGCCTAGGGAGGACAGTCGCGGTAGTGGCGGTCGCAAGGATAGGCAAGGCAAGGAGAGCGTAAGATGGGAGACGAGCGAACATTCTGAAGAAGAGAAGAGGTAAGTTGTACAACTGTGCTGGTTGTCCGACTTGAGAATGAATGGCTGACCTTCATGCCTCTTTTATATCTTTTTACCGCCCACATCACCCCCATACGTGTAACCCCTTTGATAGGCCCGTGCAATGTAGATTGAAAAACATTGTAGCAATGGACACCCACGTGATGTGCGTGGCAGGTACGTCTGAATGATGGTACTCCTGGAATGCCAGACCTTTGTACGGTATGCGGCGTTGAGAGGAAGCGAGTATGTCGTGTTTTGGCACGGTGGTCCCCCTCTCCGATATTTCTTGGATCTTCCCACATTTGATGTACAGGAATGATTATAATCTGGTCGCCTTGACCCTCTTGGTCAAACTGAACATCAGGTCCGTAAGAGACTGTAACAATAAAGCGCCAGCTTTTAATTCAAACGCGTACCCAACTACGCTGAAGGGATTGTATTTAATATCCCAACGTGAAGAGGAGTAGTTCTACAGAACTATTAGTCGGCGGACAGCAGCTTTTGTGTAGGATCCAATACTGTGTTGAATAGAGGATTCTCTAACTTTCATCAAAGATTTCCCGGGCTCGGCGATAGATATATTGGCACTGGAAGACGCGTTTACGCTTTCCCTGATCGGTACATTCTACCTGTCTCTCTAGCTGACAGCCGATGCGTAAATAATTGGCATTAACTATAGGTGCCAGACCCTGCTTGCCTATTAGTGATTGACGGCCATAGTCAAGTCGTGCAGTCCTAGTATGTCCCTGAATGTGGCGATTGCTGAATGGTTGGGAGCGCCTTCAACTTAACATATTTACTCATAGGCTAACCTAAGATGAGACATCTAGACTGATTGTCTCCTTGCAACACAGGATAGATTTTCCCTTTAGGTATACCGCCCATCAGTACGAATCCTGTGACTAACATTAATCTTCATGGACACGTCCCATGTCTTTGTAACACTAAGCCTATCGGCGTTGGAAGCACTACCTGCTTACTCCTTTTCAGGTTCGCTACATTCTACAAACTCTTACAAAAGTTACACTTTTAACTTGGCTGCAGCGTTACATTTCTATGGTAATTTCACATTTGGACTGTGGTCGGACCAGTCATTGCGTGCCGTATAAACTACGACGGATGCACAGCTTTGGATTCTGATTTGATTCACATAGGCTAGCACCGTTATTTCTATCAGACGAAATCATACTTGAAATTGACCTTCTGCGTTGAAGTTAGGGTTACCTGTTTTGGAGGGTCGGACTTGGGTCAAAGTTATTCTTTTTCAATTCCGAATCTTTTTCCTTTTGGGGGGTGCGACCACCCAGTGAGATAGACGGGAACCAAATTTTCGCGTTTGATTAATTGATTTATACTGCAGGTCACGAAAAGCTATGAAGGAGAGGCAATTCCTGAACTACGTCCCATACTCAAATGACTCCATGGTTTTCTAACTGATATATTACACAATGTTTGCTCGTTTCCCATCTTACGCTCTACTTGCCTTGCCTGTCTTTGCAACCGCCACTACTCCCTGGGCAGTCTGGCTGCGCTTCCAACGCTGAGATGCAGTGCTGCAACTCCGTTCAGGCTGTACGTCCCAGTTTAACATCCAGTCTCTAGACTACTGTTTTGCTGACATTTTAATACCCCAATGCTTTGAGTGGCCTTACCCAAGCGTTATTGGGCCTGCTTGGAATCAGTCTCGGTAACCTCACTGCGGACGTTGGGAGCGTAGACGAGGTGAGGTGAAGGTGGATTGTGCTGAGTCACGTGAGCGTTTAGGGCAGGGATATGTAGTTTTCACCGTGTTCGTAGTTAGCTTCCACTATCTCATACCGTTCTGCCTAACGAGCCCCGCAATACGGCTCCAACGTGTAGGTGTATCTATATCTCCATGATATTTGCAGACGCTTATCCGAGTCTTTACTAGCTGTTTCACCTGCAACCAGATCACGGTCGCCGGGACTGGCACCACTCAGTGCGTTAACCAGTCCGTCTGTTGCGCTGGTAACAACTTCGTAAGTCTAATTCATTCTTAACGACTCGGAATTTCTTATTCACTTGCTCTTGTCAGAATGGACTCGTTGCTCTTGGCTGCACTCCCATCAATATTGGCCTATAAAGAGACAGTTTTACTTAGACTGGGATAGCATACTTGTATTTTCAGATATGCAATGCCTAATTAATATGATTCAGAGGGAGAGAAATCAACGATACTCATATATAGGTTTGTATGGTTTACCTAGAAAGCGACTATGGAGTTCCTGACCCAAATTTGGTCAGTCCCAGTAGGTAAGTAAATGTTTGCGGATGCCCAGACTTCAGAGAACCGGAGTAGGACATTGTACGACTGTGGGACCTGGTCATATGTCCTAGATATTCTTAGCAGACATTTCTCCTTCCTTTCTAATAAGAAAGACTTAGGGAGATGGTTCGAGTATTATTGAATAGTCACTCCTTACTACTGTAGCTTGCATTTTGTCTGCAATGTGAACAGTTTCCGGGCGCCCGGATAAAAATGACAGCGGAGAAAACGCAATCATAATAGATGTCAATTCGGTGATTAATACGCTGTTAGCGTAATGACAGGGCAACGGCCGATCAGGGCACACACCTTCCAAATTTCTGACCGGTTACGAGTACAGGGTCGTGAAGAGCGGGAGCTGTAACGAGGTAGCCCGTGAAATTGCCTTCAACTGCAGTAGAGGAAACAAGGGAAGGAGTATTTTAACTTGAGATCCTACCTCTAAATTTGTTTGACGACGAGATGCGCAGCCGGATGGGATGTGTTGAAGGTACCTGTTGAATCCGACGACCGTCTGGGAACCGGAGTCCAAGCAAATGCCAGCCAAGTAGGTCCGGGTGAGAAACACGCCGTTCCAAAGTCTCGTTTCCAACTCCTCCATAGGGCACATGGCTGAGGCAATACGTCAACCTAGGAGAACCGTCAGTCTGACTGGGCTCCTGACATGACACATAAAATGATCAAAGCCTCCAATGCACCATAAATGTACAGGTTGGCTAGATACAGCAGAATATCCATTATTCCTTTGTTCGAAGTGGACTCAATTCGAGGCCTTAGTAATTTAGGAATACAATTGTCTGTAGGTTGAGTCGGCCGAAATTTTCAACGAATTCGACCGATCAGCATGCTTGTACTGCATTTTTTCTATAGCGATGTGTTTCTTGTCTGTTACCTTCCTGCCTCTCTTCTTGCAGCGGCCACTCCAAAGACTGGTCCCACGACAGTTTGAATGTAATGCAAATACAGAAATGCGATGCTGCAGCCAAGTCCAAGGGTGCATGTTCTGTAAATATTTGTAAAGTTTAACGAAACACGTACTTCCAACATTGATACGTTGAGTCTCACAGATAAACGGGACAAGTCCATAAGGATTGCCATTGGTCATGGGATTTGTACATCTAGAAGAGAAAGTTTTGCAAGGAGACTATCGGTCTAGACATCTCATTCTAGGTTAGCCCTTGAGTAGATGTTTCGAGTATAATGTGTATCAAACCATTCAATAACCGCTTTCATAGACATAAGGGGACTCCACGACTTGATTCTGACTATCATCAATTACTAATAGTAGGTAGGGAAGGTCCGTCACATATTATTGATGTCAATTGTTAGCACATTGACTGACAGCTAAAGCGTCAGGTAGAATGTACCAATCAGGTGCAACGTACGCGCGCCTTCCAGTGCCAATATACCGACGACCCCGGGAAATCTTTGATGGAGTTCTAAAAGGTGGGTCCTCTATCAAAGACAACATTGGATCGTACACACAAGCTGCTATCTACCGAGTGATACTTCCGCAGTACCACTCAACCTTCGGAATGGAATATTAGGTACTCTTCGTTGCAGTTGGTTACATGTTTTCACGAAAAACAGACGCTTTAACGATGTCCTCTCTTACGGACCTGATGATCAGTTTGACCAATAAGGCCAAGAAATCAAAATAGTAATCAACCTATGTACGTCGAAATGTTCAAAGATGATCCATAAACTATCGGAGGGGGGGGGGTCTACCATGCCAAAACATACCATACTCGCTTCCTCTCGACGCCACATACCGTACAAAAATACGGCATTCCAGGAGTATCATCATTCAGACACACGTGGGTTGGTGTGCATTGCTACGATGTTCCTTTAATCTACATTGCACGGACACATCTAAGAGGATAGTCGCATGGGGATGCTGTGGGTGCCGAAAAGATATAAAAGAGACATGAAGGTCAGCCATTCATTCTCAAGTCGGACAACCAGCACAGTTGTACAACTTACCTCTTCTCTTCTTCAGAATGTTCGCTCGTCTCCCATCTTACGCTCTCCTTGCCTTGCCTGTCCTTGCGACCGCCACTACCGCGACTGTCCTCCCTAGGCAGTCTAGCTGCTCTTCCAACGCTCAGATGCAGTGCTGCAACCAGGTTCAGAGCGTCAGTCCTTCTGGATCTATTTCTCTTGCGATTGTAAATCTTGAGCTGACCTGTTCTGCAGCCCAATGGCTTGAGCCCTATCGTTCAGAGCCTTTTGGGCCTGCTTGGAATCGGTCTTGGTAGCCTCACTGCCGATATGTAGGTGTATCGGCATCTTATAATATTTGCAGACGCTTATCTGAGTCTCGAATAGCGGTCTCACCTGCAACCCGATCACGGTTATCGGGACCGGCACCACTCAGTGCGTCAACCAGCCTGTCTGTTGCACTGACAACAACTTCGTTAGTCAACTTCCTTCTTCGAAAGAACTTTTGCTCACAGACTCTTTTCAGAACGGCCTCGTTGCTCTTGGATGCACCCCCATTAACATCGGGCTTTGAATGTGGAAACATGCTTCAGTCATGAAACAAGCCCGGATAATTTTTGTACCCGTTAAATAGTTTTCAAATTTGAAAGTCGCCGTTGGGAAATCTCCTCACTGATCTTGTGAAGTGTCGTTGCTCGCTATACTTCGACGGATCAGTAGCACGTTCCAAAACTTGGAGCAAGATCGACTTGACATCGACGTGACATCTTTATTCATCACCGACATACTATACATTCATCACATCGGCGGGCATCAAGCCTTGGTCAGATACGCTTTAGCGACCTCCGATACCTTGGGATCAATCTCGCCAAAAATTTCCAACATTTCCTCCTAAGTGCAGGACACATCAATACCCAGAGATAGCTCAGAAGAAGCTACTCACCCAAACTTTATCCTGCACGATCTTCCCATCCTCACTGATCACAAAATCGCTTTCCTCCACGACCTCTGACATTTGAATATACTTGCCGCGAACTTTCTCCTCGTTATCCAGAGACCCAACAGCGCCGTAAACCAGCTGTCGACTGCCCTCTTCTGTAGTGAACGCATATTCCTCTCGTCTCTTACGCATGGCTTCCCCCGTCTCAGGAGGAACACCAGCCCCGAGGCTCGAGAAACAGAGTCCTGGGTTGACAGAATTGACGGTTATCACCGGGGAGGACGGGATATGGAGTTGCAGAGCTCGGGCAAAGAGAATGTTGAGCACTATACAGTGACATGAGACTGTCTCAGTACATGGAAAGTAGAGTATTCCATACATTTGGTATCATGGTACCGGTGATTCATCACTCTGTTCACCGCTCAATGACAGAAATGGGTAGTAATAAATTGACGTACTCTTGCGCACAATACCCTTTTTCGGATAATCTTGCAAGGATGCGAGGAGAAGCGATGACATCCTTTTCAATCGTTGTCCAATAATGTACATCGCTCGCGACAATGACGAGTCTTGGGTTGACTGAATATTTGCGAGCTGTCTCGAGCATCTTAGGGATCATGCGAATAGCAAGCAAGCCGGGACCAAGGTTGTTCGTGTGTATGCTGAGATTATGATAAGCCTAGATTACCAAAAGACAAAAAGCTGATGCGTAACGTACGTTTTCTCCCATCCTTCCACCTGTTCGTAGTCCAAAGTCAAAACACCGGCATTCTCTACGAGGATATCCAATCGTTCCAGTTCTCGCTCAACCCTATCAGCGAATGCGATGACACTGCTGAAATTGGCGAGATCGATGATCCATAATTCCGCCTTGGAGTAGCCAGTATCGGCTTCAATCTCTGTAATGACGAAGATCAGTCAGGCTCGTACATATCATTACCAGGAGAACATACGAGCTAGAGCCTGCTTTCCCTTTGCTTCATCTCTCGAAGTCAGCACGAGTCGGGCAGGGTTCATCCTCGCAAAATGTTTAGCCGCTTCAAATCCTAGTCCGGTATTGGCACCAATGAGGACGAGTGTTTTCCCAGTCAAGTCTGCAGTGACGACGCCGGGTACCGGTCCGGTCTGGATTGCGACCCATTGCTCGTGAGTCAAAGGGGCCATGGTGGGAAATGAAGGAGCACTCCACAGTTCGCAACTTTATATGTGGTCTAACAAGTGTGCGTTCTCCGAGCCGAGATGACACCAACGTAGATATATATAGTGACCATAACGGCATGAGATTATTGAGTGATTCGGCAACCCTAATTGAACACTACATATCATAGCTGTTCGGAACATGGAGCCGTTGAGTCGTTATCACGAGTTATCAATGATGTGGATATGTTGCAAAATCTGCGGTGCTTTGCAGCCTTCATCGATAAGACTCTGACAATCCGTTATCATCGCATGTGTTCAAGCTATTGAAAATAGATTCCGTCAGCAGTTGATGTTGTGATTCGGGGAGACCGACGTGTTTCGGCGAAACAAGCTGGTGCAAAGCATTCACCCTATTAAGTTTTGATGGACCGCTTACAAAATATATATCTAATAATCGTCACGTGGTTGAATGGTGGTTCTGAACTGGAGTAGATTGGGAGTAGATGCACATATGCATGAGAAAAGAAATTACGGAGCAACAGCAGAACGACTATTACCAGAAATCGTACCTCGCCTTGCAGTTTCCATACCGTATGCATTGTGCCAGGACGGTACGGAGTGCCTGAATCAGACAACTTCTCCCTTTCAGCAAGTTCCAGTAATTCTAGGGTCTAACGCAAAGTCAGCACTGATGTCGCCCCACTGAATGAATGCAAACACCAGGTACACTCATGCCGTCCGAGCCGATGCGGCAAAAACTCCACTTTCTCAAGCGGCTATCGTCCCGTTGTGTTCTCTGAATCAACAAATGCACTGCCTTCATGGCGCATGAATGGGAGCTCGCCGTTGTCAATGATATAGCGGCTAAGCTTCACTCCTGTGACTCATCGGTATTTTGAAGAGTGTAAAGACTTTAAATTACTTACCTTTGTGTTTAAAGTAAATATACATGCAATAAAACATCTTTGTAAACACCCTGTGTGTTTTCATCAGTAATTTTGAAAGAAACATATTGTATTAAACACCCTCAGTAATTACAACCGGTGTTTTGGCCTGGGTGTTATATTTATAAACACTTGACAAAACACCCTGGGTGTTTTCATTGGTATTTTAATAGTCAGTTGTCCTTAAACATGGCAGTAAAGGACCATTTGTAATTACTGAGGGTGTTTAATACAATGTGTTTCTTTCAAAGTTACTGATGAAAACACACAGGGTGTTTACAAAGGTGTTTTATTACATGTATATTTACTTTAAACACAAAGGTAATTACTTTAAAGTCCTTACACCTCTCAAAATACCGATAAGTCACAGGAGTGCTTCTCCGTCTGTTTGTCGCTTGTGACCTTGGTGTCGTGACCGGGATATTGGTCGCTTTTGCTTAACAATTACACGAAATTAGTGGGATTATCGGAGGTGATGGCGAACGAATTGGAGCAGAAAAGCGTAGCCATGTGGTGTCGAAAGGCCTTCCGTTACTCTGTTGATAGTCTTGCTCATGAATCGACGAGGGGGAAATGGAAGCATATTGAAAGCTGTTCACACAGTACATGCTGGCACGTGAGCGGCTGCGGATCGGCAAGTGTTCGGAGTACTAAATTTTGACAGAATTGCCGACCACGGGGGTTACCCCCGCCCTGGGTGCCAGGCTATCTACACCCTCGTGTCCTCTCGTCAATGGTCCCAACGCCAAGGACATTGTACTATGACCATAGGAGGGCCGTGGTTGTGAACCCCTGGGATTTCATGGTTTGAGCTACTCGTCATTCTGTACTGCAACGGTCAAGTCAAATGAATGGACGCTATCTCGAATTTTGTCTCGGTCGACAATATCCATCAACCCAACAGAAAACGAATTCACATATAAATCAGAGGCAATACAAAGAAATACGTTGTCATGATCTCTTTCACCAGCAGATTGGCATTTTGGCTAATTTGAATCTCCTCCCTGGAATGACTTTGCTGGGCTTACGATACTATGGTTTTGGGATTCTGAGACTCTCAATTGCATATGTAACTCGGAATGCAGTATCCATCGCTTTCGGTCTTCCTTTCAAGTTCAGATGGTCAAAACACTAGTAATACGCATAATTTCCGTCCATTTCGGAATCCAGTTCGCGTGTTGACAGATTCGAGGCCAATGCTTCTTTTGCGTATCTCAGTTATGTCCACATTCCAGATCCTGCGAGCATCCTGACGAGTTCTAGGTTAACCCGGACTGACGACATCCCAAGTTGTTATGAAACTTCATCTCCTTACTTCTGTCGGAGTCACTTGTGCATGGTATGTTTAGCTGCTCTCTTGTCAGGCGACCAACTCGAGCTGATCAGTAGCAAGGAAATTGACGGGAGATGATATCTTGGTTTGGGGCTTTATTCAAACCACAGCAGAATTCGCCGCCAGTCTTCTCATCCACCACGGTCATCTTGGTTTATCCTAACAATTTTAATCCAGGTAGATTTGCATCCAACAAGTTTGACCTCATAACCCCTCCCAGGCTTGACTACAGATTTTCGATACTGACAGTTGGTCACAGAAATCTCGCCATGAAACGTTTTGGCAGAGTGCATCTGTGAAGAACCCGAAATATCCGGGGAGGAGTGACTGGAACAGTCTATCTCAAACCTATCATCCGTGAGCGGCGAGTGACTCCCGCCATTGACGGACTGACTTGTCGCTCTCACGCACCATCACATACAGTAGTTCCGGGGTTGCACCAGAATGTCTCTCGCGACCCTCGCCGATGTAATCCAGCCTCACCGCCAAGCACGCCAAGATACCTTCGACTGGTCGTGAAATCACTATAAAACCCCTCAGTTGCTACTGCAGTATCATCTCGAACACAGATCTCTTCTTCCGACGTGCACTTTCCAAATGTATTCCTCGACGATCTTCACATTCTCTGCGCTCTTCATATCTGCTGTACGGGGCTCGTGTACTCCAAACTTTGAGGGCACGGCTGTCAGTGTAGTATGGAATAATACACTGTCGTGGTCAGCGAACCCCGCCGTCGGCGCACCCATCATCGCTAGTACTTTACCCTCCAAGTTCTTCTTCCAGCAGAACGGGGATTACCCAGATGTCACGTACACTATCAAGTATGTGCATTTCGTTTATCATCTCGTTTTGTCTGGTGCAGTATTTCTGATGAGAACCTTGCAGGACGGCCGATAACGTCAACTTTGCGGCCAGATATGACGGCCAGAGGATCTTCATTGATACTGTTGACTGGTCAGGCACTAGCGAGTATGTTTCCGTTTTTCTTCCCTTATAGTTGACTGGATTTGCGACTGACCTACTGCGTCGATATGCAGGGATGAGAAATGGAGGGTTAATTGCTTGACGTGTGAGACGAATATTTCCCAGAAAAGAGGCGTCGTGGCTTCGAGCTGCCAAATCACGTCCAAGATTGATAATTTATGCGTCACAGAGGGGATTGGACCTGGTCCTTTGACATTGTATTATTGTGTGAGCCATGGGGGCCACGGACAGTATCTGTACTTTGATTTCTCGGTGTAAAAGGGGTAGCTAAATGGGATCGCGGGCTAGGATATGTGTTTGTATGGATCTTTTGGTCCAGTGCAATTCTTCTCAACTCTTACTTCTAGTTTATCGCTCAACAATTTTTAATCTAACCTCTGTATTGGACAATTGGACGCAGACAATGTAGACCAAGGTCAAGTAAAAATGTTAAGGGAAGTAGTCGATCAGTTGATGTTTGCGATATACCCTTGATGGAGGCAGTCTCTAGATCGACGACAGCGGACTTGAGGATCCACTCTGTTAGTAGACGCAGGATAGGTGATCGTCACTGTGAACGTCCTCTCCTCACGAAGTCCGCATCCTGTCAATTCCAATATATATCGATCGCACAATTGGAATCACGTGTTAGGCATGAAAGTGCAGGCGAGTGTGTATATGAACAGCTGAATGTTGAAATTTCCCAGCAGTACTTTCTAGCCGGCACTCTCTGAGTGTTGAAATTGGGACAATTTCGCAACGACCGCGAAAGCCCGCGGTCAAAGACACACTACCATATCAGCAATCCATCCAAAGGTCCTGCTACCATGTGAGAATGAGCAACACGACGGGCCTCTGATGACCATACACATTCTATGGACATTTATGGCAGGCTCTATTCAAATTTCGGTGTTGTCTCTGTTGATCTTGTTAGTTGAAGTCATAGTCAGGTCTACAACGAACACCAGGTTTTATACGCCACATATCCACCTTTTCTCGTGCCCCTTCCCAATCTGTATCCAAAACTCTCTCAAACGTTACCTTACGAAAGTCTCCGGGCATACTTTCCACATATTTGTTAAACTCCAAGGGGTCCTCATAGTGCCAATTCGACATCTTAAAAAGTGTCAGTCTTCTTCCAACCCCTATTCTCTGGATCTCTCAAAATTCTCCTTATAAATCGTGTATCTGTCGTATTGAAAAGGACATCTGTCCGGCTTTCATCGCTGCTTCCAGGCTCGCGTAGTATTGCCTGTCCGAAGTCGATGATGACTGGAGAAAGATCTTTTTCTCGAAGAACGATATTTCTAATGTGGATGTCGTTGTGTAGGACACAATTTTCAGCCTCGATGGCACGGAAATTTTCCATCACCTGGCTTGAGGTTCTCTCGGTCTCTTGTTCTAAAACGTCGATTCCGGGCCTGAGTTTCTCCATGCAAATACCAGGGATATACTCGAACGCGAGTCCCTGGGCAAAGTCCGTAATTGGATGGAAGGGAGTAGGACCGGATGTGATGCAAAGATGGACGACACCCAACAGGCGGGGAATAAACCGGCCCTGCAGTCAGTACAGAAGCCAGTATGCAGAAAGCTCTCCGTTGAAGTTCGACAGCTTCCAGTGCCAGGTGGAGATCTCCCATGCCCAATCTTCCCAGTGGCAGAATTCCTCATCAGATGGTTTAGGGTTTCTGCCGCGTAAGAGTTCGATCCAGTCAGGGATGGTGCCCATATTGATCTCCCTAACGGCACGCCGGAGGCGATCTTCCAACGTTGACTTCCATGGCGACTCTACTTCGTTCAAGTTGCTGCGGTATCCAAGCCTGCGATCGACCAGCTTTAAGATGAACAGTTGGTTGTCGGAGAGTCGTTGACCTAGTACGACGACGGCAGATGTGAAAGGTTCGAAACGCTTTATCACTGTAGCAGCTAGGTCGTCGTACTCCGCGAATTCATGAGGTTGAAATTTGAGATTTAGTATTGTACCAGGTCGGTATAGGTCATCACCGCCGAGGATAAGTCTGAGCATTAGATCTTGAATATGTAAGATTTCATGCCACGTACGTTTTTGGCAACGATACTTGGTTTGCCAGTGTTGACGACATCAAACAACGATTACGAGTTGAAATTGGTGTACAATAGACCTGCGAAAATCCTGCAGCGCGCCGAGCCAGAGACTGAAGTCGCTGCTTCATTGTTACGTCGCAAGTTGAAGTGGTACTCGCGATCGTGTCGTTTAATATGTAGCCGGGAAGCAACCATGTATGACGATCCCGACTAAGTAAGCTGAGATGTCCGACCAGAAGAACAATCATAAGAAATCAGCAAGTTGCGATGCCTGTAAACCCACCATGTATCTGAATAAGCGATCGTTGTGTTCAACTTACCGACATGTGGTGTTGGTTGATGGGATCACAAGCTAGCCCTTCTTCCTGGCACATCACCGACATTTTGAAGTAAGTAACTCGCGTCTTGCGCACTTGATTGATATTTACATAATTGGTTTTTGCTTTACCAGCTACGTCTAACATCGTCCGAACACTCTGCGTCATGCATCATCTTTCGCTTCTGCCATTCTAATCCACAGACCACCCTGTCAAACCGCGGTCATTCAAGGTCGAACGTCAGATACTTCAAGTGACTGACCTTTGCATACATCGTCAAGTGTATCCCGAACATGATCTTGTCTCTCCCTTTCGTCGTCCCGGGAGCCTTGGTCCAGCTCTTTGGAGGAATTCCTTCAGGAGGCTGAGCGTCCATAGCGAGAGTGAAGGACGAGAAAGTTTGGAGAAGACGGATAAGATAGTACGAAGCTTCGTTATATGCAAACTAATAGGGCATTTCAGGAAGCACTGTCGCCAAGACGAAATGTTCTCACCTGCTGACCAAGGCAGATTCTAGGACCTGCGTTGAATGGAGCAAAAATGAATGGATTCGGAGTCAGGTATTTGTGCAGACGGTCGTCGAGGAAGCGATCCGGATCGAATTCAAGTGCTATCAAAAGGTATGGGTCAGTAAAACAATAGCGTGTGATGAGATTGTTCACCCTACCGTCTGGACCCCACAAGTCCGTCCGCCGATGCATCAAAAACACAGAATAAGCCACCCTGTTATATAGAATCGACGACGAGTTCAAACAGAATGATGGCATTGAAGATGAAAAAGTACTTGCATTGTATCTTTCTGGACATAATACGGTGCCCGCCCTTTGTTCGGGAGGGTAGTCGCTACTTTGGATGAACTGATGCATGACGGTGTTATACGAAACCCCGGTGAAAAACTCAATACGGCTTACCGAGAATTAATAGGTCTAATGACGATAATTTTAGCGACCATCAATTGCAAAGCAAGTTCACTTACACTGATGGGTACAGTCGCAAGGTTTCTGGATCAAAGGGGTAAACATTAATTGACAAAAACCCATTGGCGAGCGTACCATTCAAGAATGCTCGCAGATATTTCATATCACGAATATCCTCATAAGTAGGAGCCCTTGTGCCAACCTTCTCGATAATCTCCGATCGCAAACGAGTGGCCATTTCCGGATGTTCACACATCATATACACAGCGAAAGTCATAAGAGAGGCTGTCTGGATTAAATGATACCTATAAGTGTCTTTCAGTGAAGAAAGTGCCGAAACTTACAGTATCTCTACCAGCAACCAAGATGTTAACAAGTTCATCTCTAATCACCTTGGTATCTATAGCAGTCTTCAGGGAAAACCGTGGTATTTTACTCCGATAAAACGTCACATACCATTAGTATTCTCCACCAGACGGGCTAGTAGAGATGGGCTCTCATCGGATTTAACATCTTCCACCAACTTCTTGCCTTCGCCCTTTCCCTCAAGTGCCGCGACAAGTAGTGGCTCGACAAACTTATTCACAACTTGCCGAAGGGGTTTCACTGTGTCAGCCTTGAATTCAAAGAGTGGCCAGTACTGTCCCCTCTGGAGGCGCAGAGCACTCTCTTCTTGTGCAGCTGCAAATGCTTTGACAAAAGTGTTAGACGGGTGGTTCACGAAATGCGCATTGCCCGCAAAGGGCGATCCAGCCGGGTAGGGGAGGCCTGCGGATGTCGAATCCACATCATTCCCAAACAGATACTCAGTAGCGGAATCCAGAGTGAAGCGGGCGACGGCGTCCTATTGTCGCTATTAGAAGGGCGGTGCACGCACGGATCCTCTGGGACACTGACCTGAAAGTCGACAGGATAACCTTCCCTCAATCTCGACTTTATTTGGGAGATCGTACTGGTGGCATGTCTCTCAAAGTTGTCAAAATCGGAAATTCGGTCCTTGTTGAAGAGAGGTCTTGTCATCGTCCGGTGAAATCTAACAAGGTATTAAGCATGGGGCAGAAGGAGGACTTGGAGTATACTCGCTTCCAAATATCACCTATGGATCGTCAACCCTGAGTATTTAAGTTTGTAATGTGTATGTACGATCCCTTACCATCGGAGTTGAAAATGCCAGACCCAAGAAGAGACTCGGCGGCCTCAAAGAAAGTATGCCCTAGAACTGAAGGTCAATAACCAAGTGCCTAACATGAGAGTGACTCCAAACCTTTTTCGAAGTCTTGAAACTGAGTTGCCAGGAGGGCCTGAACGTGTCGGTCAGGTGAATGTAATTTAAGGCAGATGTAAATGACATGTACCTTGATGTGTTCGGGCTCAGTTGTAAACATCTTGTGTTACCGTTTAGCGACATAGAAATATTTGTATATCATGACTACTGACCTGCTTTTCCGAAAAAAAGTTGAAGTTGAAGGTGTTTCCGTATTCTTCGCTCCACTTCTGAAACACTTCGTCTAAAAGCGGCCGATGTTCAGCTGGTAATCCTCAAAATCTTTAAAACGAACCTGGATATCCATTCCTGAAGCTGTCCGCCATTTCCTGTAAGATAGCCATGCTGCTTCCTCGAACACCTGGTACCATGATAGCGCCTTGCGCAGCAGCATCTCTTTTAACGTTAAAATTTGAGTAATAGTTACGAACGATGGCAAAGAGAAGCTGTGCAGCTAAAGGGAGAGCAAAGAAACTCCATGGCGGAAGGATGAGACCGGTCGTCCGCAATAAGCTTTGGAGTGCCCAGAAGGTTGAACAGGGTAATAGTACCACGAAGAAGAGGTTTTTGGACAGAAGAATAAAGCCAGGTGGTAGGTAAACGATAGCCATGATAAGCGATGATGAGAGGCGATCTTATTTAATATGGCGACGGAGTGATACTGGCTGCTTACGATTGTCCCAGGGCCCGGGGGTACCAGTAATCTAGATGACTATACACTTCCAAGAATTACAGCTTCCGAGAGTATGTAGAAAAGCGGCAAGAGACTATCTGAACAATCGTTACGTCCTCAGCGGTCCCACGCTTCCGTAAATAACGTCATTTTGCACGGAGGGAAGGGTAATGCAGCTTGGTTTTCAGCGATCCAGAGCCTCGGTTATTGGAGAATAGACGACTTAGGCCCAACTTGGGCCAAGTTTATGAACAAGAAGACAAAAGGTGATCATGTAAGGCGATAATGATTGGTGGGTCGTTCAGGGTCGGTCAATGCCGAATTTCTCGCAGCCGACACGTGCTACTAGTGGTTTCCTGTTCGCTCCAGCGTCCTATTGCCTTTTCCTCTCGTTCTTATTATCTTAGTGTGACATCCAAGCACCGATGAAGTAAATTCTATATTGCGTACTCGGTTGCATGGAGGGAAACGTCTGTGAACAGAAACATCTGCCTCTGAGTCGGTGGACTTGCATCGCTATACTACCCCACATGAAGTCCGGGAAGGTCCTAAAGATAATACGAGGAAACTCCGCAGGTTTGCATCTTTATAACCATCTAAATGTGAGGGATTGCTTAGTAATTGCACATTGCAGGGAAAGTAAGTCCACTGAACAGTTTCGCGGACTCACCTCGACACGCCGACGAAGATGACAACTATTATTGGTTCTTGGGATGGATCTAACTATTACCCGGGCTAGGTAGGGATATCAGTATGTCTTATGGATCGGGGTTTACAAGTTACCCCACCGTGCTACAGCATTGGTATACAGGAACGGAAGACGAGCAAGGACACTGAGGATCAGGGTAGGATCGGCGGATGACCATGATGTCTTCGACGCCGATTCAGAAGGCATTGCACACGCTGCCTCGAACCTCTTCAACAGATGTCAAGAATTACGAGCGCAAGTATCGGCATCGATAACAGCACGGCAATACGAGCTACCAAGCCTACCAGATAATCGCCATCGCACCACATTTATGACATGTTCCACAAGCGAGTCGAAATTCTAATGTGGCGTCATCCAGAAATCAAGATCAAGATACGATGGGTTCCAGGCCACGGGAGCATAGCAGGCAACGAAGCTGCGGATGAAGAAGCCAAGGCGACACCAGCGAGACGACGATGTTACCTGCGCGACTTCGCAGACACATATCCCATAACAAGGCATCGATACTCCACCGCTTTTATGCACAACAAAAAACCGAAGCTGACAAGGGCCTGGAAGAAGTCACCTCGCTTCCCCAGGTTCCGAAAACTCGACCCAGCCCCAGCCTTAACCGACCCCTCTTCAACATCGGTCGCGCTGAGAAGCCTGCATGCCCCCGTTGTTCCTACCCCAGCGAGTCGGTGTAGTACTACTTGATACAATGCCCTCGTTACGAGCGTCAAAGAGAAAATATGGCGAGAGCTGTCCGAGTCGGGGTATCCTTGACACGACGGACATTGAAGCACATTGGTGAATTTGAACCGTTTAGACCTGTTAGTAGTATGCCTACTATTCCATGTAAGTGCTTTAATTGTCTTCAAATTGTCTACGACTAATCATTTCATATGCAATAGCGCAAGTGTGATACCGAAAACTTGAAAATCGTCGATCATGAGCTACCTTGTAGTACGTACGCGCTGAAACGGTGAGAGTTCCTCCTCTCCAATTTGTGAGTATCTCATAGGATCCAGGAGCTTGGGTTTTTATTTTCCGTAGAGAGGATCCGTGCATTTCCGTAGGCTCGATTGGCTCTCGAATGTGAGTGGTAGTGACCTTCAAAAGCCGTGATGGATAATGAAGACGTATGTACATAAATAAAGCGTGATTGACCTATGAAGATAATTGTAGATCCCAATTATTATTTTGGCAGGCAGTATCCCTAACGGAGATGCACGCGAACAGGCTGCTGAGTATGAATACAACTCCCTCGTGCTGAGAAGTCACGAGCAATGGCTTGAATGACCCCAGTTGCTGTCCAAATGCATCAGGTTCTGAATTCGACTCGCAAGGTTTCACATGACTGGCCCGTTAGCTGACCGTCCACTGGGTCGAACACTATCAGGGTATGATTCTGGTACGAACTGGATTTCTCTCATTGTGAGCTTTCTTTCCGAGGACTTGCCGTCATATTGTTGAAACCGACCTTTTTGTTAGATGTGAATGGAATAAATAACTTTTTCGCGGTACAGGCACCGGCAGCGCGAAATCCGACGGTCCAGAACCGGATGTAAGAAAAGAAGAGTATTCATTTGCAAATAAATTCCAACACAGCCACAATGCTGACAGGTCACAGCCTAATCCGACATTGAACACAACTCTTTCTTGTCTCTCTTTTGCGATCTTGACTATCAAGCAGATGGTCACTACCACAACAATGTGATCTGAGCCACGACCATAGCCACTATACTCCTACGTTGCGACGGATGGAAAGTACAGTTAAGAAAGTATCCTCCCGTTGTCCTCCCGTTATCACAGGAACGTATGGCGTGGCACGTCACTCAGTTCACAGGTATACGTGCATCCACAGCGCAGCGACAGTGCGGTCACGCTTCATGATTTTCGGATTCTTGACGTTCAATGCGGCTCGCATTGCGATGGATCAACGATGCCACTTCTATCTAATTAAAGATCTGTTCTAAGGGCTTCTATGGTCTATCGGCACGTCTGTCCAACATTTCAGTTGCAAAATCGCGAAAAAATGGCAAGAAGCACCTGTAAGTATCCTTGTGACCTCCGGTGCTCGTCGTCAGTGTAACAAGCAGCCTATAATAGTACTGGAAAGTCCTGTTTTCGTCAAGAAAGACCTATTCCAAGGGCTTCCGTGGTCTATCAGCATATCGTCCCAACATTTCAGCTGTAACATCGCGAGAGAACCGCCGGAAGCGCCTTATAGTATCCTTGTGACTTTCTGGTGCTTATCGTCCGTGTAACAAGTCAGCCTATAGCAGTACTGGAAACTCCTGTTTTCGTCGTCAAGATTGCTTTGTCCTCATGTACACGGCCGGTGAGGGTCTTGACTAATGGATTCAGGCTATTTCTGGTTATCCCGGGTTGTCCTTTACACGAACGCCTCTTATACTTCTGACGTGTATATAAAGAGCCATGGTGTACTTCCAGTACTATCACCGCCGGTTACTGTCCTGAATGATGTTCAGAGTCGTCCTGCTTAGTGTTTCTTTACTCACAATCTCCTCTGTGGTGACTGGGAGTCCTGCTCCGCGTGTCATGTCCGTCCATGAGCGGCGTGATGCTGCCCCCAGTGACTTTGTCGCGGCGGGTGCAGCGGACCCCTTGGCCACGCTGAACTTCCGGATTGGCCTCATGCCAAAGGACATTGCTGGCCTGGAGAAGGCCCTGTACGCTGTCAGCGAACCGGATAGCGGGCTGTATGGGCAGCATCTGAGCTTCGAAGAGGTCGGGGGATGTCTCCTTCGTCAGCTTGCTTTCTTTATTGATATGTATCCAGGTCAAAGCATTCAGTGCACCCACCCCAGATGCAGTGTCTGCCGTCACTGCATGGCTTGCTGACAGCGGAATCACAGATGTCAAACCCGCCGGTGCTTTCAACGACTGGTTGACCTTCACAGCTCCAGTAGAGGAAGCCAATGGACTCTTTAACGCACAGTACGAGAATTTTGTGCATATCGACACCGGGGAAGTTCTCATCCGCACTTTGGTGGCTTCGATACCGTCAGACCTAACCGAGTTTATCGAGGTTGTGCATCCTACAACGGCGTTCGAGAGACTCTCGTCTAGCCCGAATCCCGTGCTGTTTATTCCATTAACGTCCAACTTGACTGAGGAAGCGAATCGGACACCGTCGTCGTGTAATAATATGGTCACGCCCGCCTGTCTGCAAGCTCTCTATGACATTCCGGCAACTCCAGCAACTCAATCGAGTAACAAACTGGCCGTTTCTGGGTTTTTGAATCAGTATGCTCAGGTATGATTCCCAGTTCTCGCTCGTCCCCAGCTGATTGATGAGTTTTTCAGACGGCGGATCTTCAAGTTTTCTTGGCTTCATTGAGACATGACATGTCTCCGACGACAACGTTTACTACGCAGAGTGTCGACGGTGGCCAGAACCTTCAGGGCGTGAACGAGGCCGGGATTGAGGCTGTAAGAATTCAGCTAGCTTGTGTTTCTCAGTGCCCTTGCTGATAGTAAAACAGAATCTCGACATACAATACACTGTTGGTGTCGCCACAAACGTTCCTACCGTTTTCATCTCTGTCGGCGATGGGACTGTCAACGGCTTCCTTGATCTCGCGGCTGCGCTGAATGCCCAAGCGAACCCACCTCAAGTAGGTTGTTAGTTATTCAGACTATCACAACTCACTGGCGTATATCTAGGTCTTGACGACTAGTTATGGCTTCGACGAGTCGGTCCTCCCGGCCAGTCTTGCAACGTGAGCTTTTCGAGGATGTTCATATGGAAAATAAATGATGTATCCCACATAGACGGTTGTGCAATGCCTACATGAGTCTTGGCGCCCGAGGCGTGTCGGTTCTCTTTGCATCAGGTAAGTATACGATATCTCGCTTGATATTATATCTAACTGGATCAACATTTTCCTAGGCGATGGCGGCGTCGGGGGCGGCGCGCAAGGTTTGTTCAATGTCCCCTTTCGTTCCCATCGAGTTCTGAGTATTCGCAGGCAAGACTTGCACAAACTTTATTCCTACATTCCCTGCGGGTTGTCCGTGTGAGTACAGGACGTGATAGTTCTGTTGTTGTGATTAACCTTTTTCACGCAGACATTACTGCGGTAGGTGCAACGCAGGGTGTAGCGGAGACTGCAGCAGACCTGAGCAGCGGGGGGTTCTCCAACGTTTTCGCTCGTCCGTCCTATCAAGCTCCGGCTGTCAGCACCTACCTCACCGCGCTGGGCAAGACTTACGCAGGAAAGTTTAACGCCTCCGGCAGGGGATTCCCCGACGTCGCGGCGCAAGGGAGTTCCGTGCTGATCGCGTCTGGCGGGGATGCATACCTCGTCCAGGGAACCTCATGCTCGAGCCCGATATTTGCGAGTGTGATCTCCCTGGTCAATGATCGCCTGGTCGCAGCGGGAAAACCGGTGCTTGGATTTTTGAACCCCTTGTGAGTGGAGGGCGATAGAGTCGGAGCTAGGACTGACTGAATTGAGTTAGCTTGTACGCGAACCCGAAAGCGTTCTTCAGTATTACGCAGGGTAGTAACCCGGGATGTGAGTGTCTTTTCTTTTCTTCAAAGCTATTGTGGGTTGAGAAGTGTTTTTAGGTGGCACGAATGGTTTCCCTGCGCACACTGGTTGTAAGTGGATAGATTTCTGCTGCACAATACAAGACTGACGTGAATATCCTTGGCTTTAAGGGAGTCCTGTGCGTTGTCATCTCTGTGTTTTTCTGCTCCACTAACTCTGATTTGCTCTAGGTTACCGGTCTCGGTACACCAAACTTTGCTGCATTACTGAAAGCGGCTGGATTATGATCCCTTTCATCAGCCCCGGTCTCGAATGTAGTCGATATGCTTATGTTGTACTCTGCATAGAGAAACAAATCTCCTTTAAAGATTGACTGAGCGAGCAGAAGCGTCAAAACAGACATTTTGACTAAAAGAGCCGGCTTCACATCATTTCTCTCAGTAGTTTTATACTGTCGGCGGAGCAAGCCGACTTAGCTCGGATCTCAGGTATGGATCATATCCGTAGTATGGACATTAGAGTCGCGTCGCTGCTCGAACAGTCTATCTTGTAGGTCGATAAACAGTCTAGTTGAAAGGCTGCGCATGCAGTCGCAGCCTCACTGAATGAAATGATCACGCACAAAAGAACACGAACGGGTTATATTGGGCAGGTAAGTGGTGAGTGTCTGTACGTCGTGGAAGTGGGGTACAAAAGAGAGAGAGAGAGAGCTAGTCCTACGCTACCTATATGTATCTACTCTCGATCTGTTCCCGCGGCTCGATCCTCTCCCGATCTGTTCCCGCGACGTCATCGATGTCGTCGTTGAGGTCTTCGTCCTTAGTCTTCTGTGAGCCTGCGTGTAGCAGGCTTACACTAGTATACTTGTAGAACGAACCAGAATTTATTTGAAGAGTATATAAACTATGTATTCGTACTGTAGTTAATATAAGTTTCCTATCTACCAATTATTGCTGCTAACATATACTACAGCAGATAACAGTTAGCAATGGCTACCATTTCGACGCTATTCACAATTTTAATTTAATTGAAGTCGGAGGCGCTACTAGGCTTCGAAATTTGAACGTTATGTTGCTTTCAAGTTAATCAGCGCCGAAGATCCACAATTATTCTAATGTCAGCTCGGACACGGATTGGTGCCCATTAAGCGAAGATATTGTTACGGCACTCGTATTCAGTTCTGCTTTTTAACTTATGTGGTGCCTAATAACGCCCATTAATTGTACATGGCTATGTGATCTAGGTTTTCTTGTTCCGAGTATGTTTGGCTTCGTGCTCACTTGGTTTCCAGGGATCATACTGCAGTAGATTATCTGCACTATGAGGCATTAACGTGGCTTTACGCTTACGGGATGTTGATATTACACAAGGCACCACGGTAGGTGATGGGACATGCGCTCACTTGATCACATTATCCTCTTCTCATGCTCGGGACCGTTCTTTCCGCTCATCTTCATCGAATTCTGGCTCACACTTTTGGATGTAAACAAATTTAAGTACTCTGCATCACCTTAATACAAAGAAAACTCACCCTAGCTTCAGAGTCTGTACCCTACCATTTTCGTTACTTCTTCCTCCACACGAATTTCAGTTGTTTTGATACATTCCAACCTGGAGGCCCCTATTGGCACTTTCCTACAATACTAGCATCTCCCACTACTGCTTGACACCTGAAAGGGGCCTCAACTTTCATGAGAACAAGAACAAATGACAAAAGAAACAAAAGTACGTGTTAACGGAAAAGCAACGAACGCACGAACACATCATGAGGAAGCATACTTCCCCGTGCCCGACTAAAAGCTAGAATCTCCATATTCGGGCCGATGGAGTGATCGTTAACAAGCAAATATCATTCTCTCCCCGAATATGCATGCATGCAGATTGCTACTACTACTAGCAAGTCCAAAGTCCACGTAAAACGAATGCATGTAGAAATGGATAATCCAAAAAAAAGGAAATAGGAACCACGAAGAAACGTCTTCTAAAAAAACAAAGACAAAAACAAAGCACATGACGACAGACTCTTCCCTTCGATCACTCTTCACTCTTCACTTGAACCGATGGGATCAAATGGCCGTGAAATCGAAAAGCTGAGCTCCCGGATTGTTGCGGGGTGCCAAAGTCATAGGACCGGGACCTTTGGCAGTTATGCACTGCCTGGCAGTGTCCGAGCCGGAAGAGATCCTGCATCCCGACGCGACCTTGCCCTTAGTCTGGGAGACGTCCTGTGAGGAACACGTCGAGCAGTCGACGAACCATTTCTGGTTCCTGCATAACCAGGGTAAGTCATGGAAGTGCACGAGAAAACACGGCAAGTACGTACGGATTGCTGCCTGATGGGTCCGTGTTCTCAATCAAGGGTACCCCGCCCCTGGCTTCGAGCGCAAAGTTGACGTTGTCTACAGTCCTGTGAAATTGTCTTCAGCAAAAACATTCGATATGAGGTACGAGATGCTTACTTGACGGTGTAGCTAACTGTGGGGAACCCGTTCTGCTGGAAGAAGAACTTGGAGGGTGACGAGCCCGCGGTGAGGGGGGTTCCGGCGACAGGCGTAGCTGACCAGTAGAGCGGTCCGCTCGAGGTGGATAGAGTGAGGGCGGCGCCTGCAAAGTTCGGGTGACAGCCAGAGGTTGGGGGCTGCGGGGGGCAGGTAGTGCAGGGGGGTTTCACCGGGGGAGAACTCGGAGGACAGTCTTTGGTACATGGTGGAACTGTAGGTGTACAGGTGGTGCAGGGAGGTTTCACTGGCGGGGAACTCGGGGGACAGTTTGTGGTGCACGGTGGAACTGTGGGTGTGCAGGTAGTGCAGGGGGGTTTGACTGGTGGGGAACTCGGGGGACAGTTTGTGGTGCATGGGGAAACTGTTGGTGTACAAGTGGTGCATGGCGGTTTGACTGGGGGAGAACTCGGGGGGCAGTCTTTGCCAGTGGTGCACGGTGGAACTGTCGGTGTACATGTGGTGCATGGCGGTTTGACTGGGGGGGAGCTCGGGGGACAGTTAGTGGTACACGGAGGAACCGGGACTGGGGTGGTACAGTCTTTGGTACACGGCGGGGCCGGCGGTACTGTAACTGAGGGGGGACGGCCTGTGGTAACCGGGGGGACCGGGACTGTCGGGGTGCGGCTTGGGGGAACCGGGATTGTGGGGGGAGGAGTTGTAGAAACTGTGTAAACCGGGACTGATGGGGGGACGCTCGGTGGGTAGCCCCGACCAGCCAAGGGTGACGCGGTAGCGGCAGTGAAATAGAGAGCGAAGAGGAAGAAAGTCATCGAAGAAGCCATTGAAAACAGAGTTGAAAAAGAAGTGGTGAAAATGATCAATTTTCAAGAAGGCGAAGAAGATCAAAAGCAGACAGTAGAAGTCGAAGGTGAAATTAAGAGTGAAGGTAATGGGTAGCCCCAGCGAGGAAACGAAGAATTTTATAATGTAGCCAAGACCATGGCGGTGGACGGTGAATGGGAGGCTGTTCTTGACTGGGGAAGGCTATGAACAAGGAAATGACAAAGTTTAGGATTGACTGTATTCATGGCCAGTCGAATGCGGGCGGCATGAGATGCTGCCGTCGCTGTCTCAATTGCATGTGCGCGCGTGCCTCCGAGGATATGTAAGATCATTCGCTGGGCATAGCCACCAAGTCGATCCGTCTCCTGAGTATATGCAGCGCCAAGGTCATGACTGCAACATATTCTTCGTCGTTGTGACTATACAGGTAGCCGAACCGATGGTGGTATACAAAGAGCACGGAAATATAACAAAGAAGATGAGGACGGGATAGACGAGAAGTCTTTTAATAAGGAAAAGATGACTTGAGCGACGTCAACAGCACGATTATCGTTGTCAGGCCTCTGCGGTAGCCCAAGTTCCAATTGGTATCCTCATGCCTTCTGGTAAGCTCGTAATTAGCATGAAAACATAATGTGAAAGGATAAGACTGACCAGTACTGTAGAGAGTACTCTCAAAGCTCATGAACCAGTCAGTTTGACGTAGAGACTAGCACGTAAGATGACATAGGACGACGTTATGATTTCTGAGGGAATATATCTGTCGAGACTTGTCTGATTGAGAGACGAAATTAGCTAGACAATGATAAACTATGCATATAATCACTCTGTGCAATTTTCTTCATTCTCCATCATCGTTGGTCGACATACCAAGCACTGGCAAAGCGTCCTGGTACCAATTCTGGGGGACGAGACGGTTTAATAATTGAATTGAAGTGTGTATCCAGAAGGTGCATGCGTGCAGTGCGCTGGTGCGCTGTAGTTGCTGTGTCCAGTGCAGAAGGTCTCAATCAAATCCCGGGTCGGTAGGAGGTGGCCTTAAGTAGAGACTCCGAGGTCACCTGATATTCCGTGGGAAACCGGAGATTGGTTTCCTGGTGACATTGCTTGAGCTTTCTCCATACCATACTACCGTTTGCGTCCTATCCTTCGTACTATCATTCTAGCTTTTTGCGATTCAATGCCACTGTTTGACTCGAATTTCTCCTTCAATCCGCTCGGTTATGGCTGAAATTCCAGGAAGTCTATTGGCAGAACGAAATACTTCGCTTTCTATTTTTTTTTTTGCAACAGCTCGTTGAAGACCGGATGCAGAAATATCCCACGAATCGTACGTGTTGTTGTCTGGCCTAGTACTCATCTGACCTACTTGGTTAGCAGGTGCATGCTGGCTTGCCATCGCGACCTTCATTCCAGCTCATTTGTGTATGAGCCTCCGATCGATTCCATAATTTCGTGACGCGAAGGGACAGCAAGTTTTTCAATCAGAGAGGCAAAAGGATCGACCCTATCCCAACAGTGGCAGCAATAAATGATCATGTTTAAGCGTGTCTCTCCTGCTTGAAGTCGAAGATTCGATGGTGTCTGGCCAGACGTTGCGACTACTAGATCTGTGGACTCGGCGCTGTGAATAGGATCATGATCAAGGTATTTCAAGGGGTAAGTGATGTCATAGACTCTTATTATTGCGACCCTAAGAGAGTCTCAGTGCAGGCCGTGATTCTATTTATCCTTGACAGTTATTTCCGCTGGTTGAAGTAGGTATTTTGTCGTTACTTCAGAGGTATGATGTGTTGTGGTGACTGTGGAATCGCTCATTGACTCTGAGAGGTAGAATGGCCTTGCGCAACAAGAATGAGCCGCGACAAAACGAAATCCTATGACTACCGGGCTCAAGCTGACGTGATCCGTCCGCGGCCGTCCTTGTCCTAACCTGGCGAGCCGGCCATCAATACTCGCAGTCCTCGTAACCGTAGATAACCCTGTCCATACCCTTTTCTGCTCTCGCCGATGCTCCCAATTCCATGAGCATTTCTAATGGTGGTTCAAGTTACCCAAAATTTCGTTAACGGATGCAAGATCTGTTCATTACCCGCCGATTTTTTCCCGGCATCGTTCTTCCTGAGCCGTCTGCAGGAACAGCGACCACCTCTTCTGCTAGCTGTAATGCACCTGATGGTGTCATAATTTACTCCTGGATGTGAAGTCCATCAATTTCACCTACGTCAAGCGGGCGTTGATTTTGGCGGTCGAAGACAAGACGCGATCCCGATCTATAGAGGGACCTGGCGCAGCCGTCCACCGCGTCAGACGTTCCTTACTCACCCCTCAGTGGCACGGACGTCCGTTTCCGCGACCTTGGCACCGCCGATCTAAAGGTTTCCGAGCTGGTGGACCTTTTACCTCAACGGCGAGAAGGCATACCTTTGCGCAGTGCAAGGGAGATGCCCGTGTCCGCAGCTCTCTCCTTCTCTGCTCTGATTTGTGGGTGTTCTGGATCGCAGAGGACTTCTCCCTGAGACCGTCAATAATTGCTAAGTAAAGTTCCTCGGAAGGAGGCTGCACATGCTCAAATAGTACGACGAAGTTGTGAAGTGCTGGGCACAGAGGGCGACTCTAGAAGTGTGAGGATGACTAGGCGTGGGATATGAAGTGCCACTGCTTGCCGTTGAATCAAAGAAATGCAAGGGATGTGAAGGACAAATTTCTTGAGCTGGGAAATCATGCCGGAGGTAAGGCAAGTGAGTCCTTTAGACATATGTCATTAAGTGCAAGTTGCTAACCCAAATGTTCTCTAGACGAAGAAGGCCAAAATGGAACCTTCAAGGTTTGCACCTGGCCTATTTGCACGGCGTATCGAGTAAGCAGAAGCGCGTACATTTGCCGTCGTTCATGGTTCTACGGCAATCGATTTCGTATACGCGGCTGAAAATGTATGTCTGAATTCTGCGCCTTTACGGGACAAAGGGTCGGCCGAATCCGGTCATGGAGACCTTTCCCATCAGGCTCCAGTCAACTGTTCGCTCCTCTTCAGCCCTATAATCCTCTTCATCATGTCCTGCGCCACCCCGCGACAAAGGGACTTTGAACTCGCTCTGCGGCAGATATCCCTACGCGGTCGAAACATCCGCCCTTTCAAGCGAACCTGTGAAGGAATTTGTTGTTGACCGGCCCGGTGGAAATGATGGCTTAGTCTCTTACACCTTTCAATGCGGCGTCGAAATGTTCTCCAAGACAACTCGTTTGTTGAACCCACCGGCGGTACAAGGAGCGCAACCCGTCTGACTTGGCACCAAACAAATCCTCTTCACTTGACGCCTGCGGCAGATAGCTATGCATTTTCTTATTCTTTCATTACTGGTCGCTTGTCTGCAATGACACAATATCAGGAGGCGCCAGCAAGACACTATCGCTTCTCCATGACAACAAAACTCTATACCACCGCTTACCCATATATCACGCTTATCATTTTTCTACTCCACTTCCTAAGAGGGGCACGGCTTTCGCCTCCTCTACCTTTTGTTGGGAGAGGAGGGAGACCGGTACTAAGGAGAAGACCTGCCATGTCATTGACCCTCCCGACAACGAGTTCAACCATCCTCATATGCATGCGCGTTAGGGATATTTCGGTGATAAAGAGGATATGGCAGCCAGGAAAGTCGCCGATGGTGAGTTTATAGGAAATGGTAACGGGAGGCGCGACCTCGGATTGAGATCGCGAAGCGGGCCGGTGACGATAATGAAGATGCAATCAAGAAATTGTTTTCTGTTCCATTCATGACCCTGCCCATATGTGGAGCATGTGTCGTGCCGTCACGAAAATCTGCCGTGTTGACCCTCATTCCATCCTACAATTGAGTCAATCAGTCCTTAACCTTAGCCGGTGTCTATCTATGGCCGTTTAACATTCAGCGCTCATAACAAAATTGGCAATGAAAATGTCCATCCATGCCTTACCACATCTCACACTCTTACTTTATCTTCATCGACTTGTAATCCGTCAGCTCGCTGAATGATCACTAATTCCCTCCTCTTACTCATTCGCCCCAATTTCTGGAACACCGCGATGTCTGCGTTGTATCTCATAACACCCAGCCCCGGTTAGTATACAGCCGCCTCACACCCGTCACCGAAGGCATCTGTGTACTACCTCTTCCACAATTGCTCAAAGTGTACGCCTTTGTCCTTGCATCTCCATATAGTGATTAAGCACATCTTTCGACTTGAACTTCTACGCCTGATCCACGGTCAAATGTCGCTTTTTTACGCGTTTATTTTCTCATACGAGGTATTCTAGGAGAGAGTAATTTGAGGCCGTACCTAGGACGATCGTAGCATGAAGCGCCGCCACCGTTTGTGGTGGACGAAATGTAGATAACAAGGTACCATTCACATCACTTGTTTTCTTGGCCCAGAGGCAGAACCTCGGCGGTCTTGGGCGCTGTGGACTTTAGGTGTTGCGGAGGAAGGGTGACGCCAAGGCTGAGAGGAGAGAACGGCGTTACCACTTAGATGGTCCAAACGGAAACGCTACAATTAGGGCCTTGGTATGCTGTGGTAGGAACAGTGACCTGCGGTAAGTAAGCTCGCCAGATCCTTCTTCCTGTGTCATCATGACTCAACTACGTCTAAAGCGCAGACATTTTCTCCGACCGTCGAAAAACTTCGGACCCCCGCTGCACCGAACAGAACTGAAAATTGGTGTTTCAAATATCCAGAAACACTGTTTCCTCTTTTTTGCCCTACATCAATGCTATAAATTGGAGATAAGAAAGTTCATCGTTTTTTCTACCCATCATGCTGTGCTCGTACCTCTTCGCAGTCGCGTCGCTGGTCTATGTTGCTATCGCTCAGCAACATAACCCCGAGCCGATTGTCAATGGGACGGCTGATGACGGTTGGCAATGGTTCCCGGACGTTATTGATGCTACAGCCCATGCCGACTGGGTTGTGGATAAGGACGCCAGAGGATATTTGGTGCGTTTCTCGCTTCCTCTTACTTGATTGTTTACCAACTAATACTAGCCCTTATACAAAACGGCCGGCCTGAACTATACAGAAGTTACAAGAGCAGTCATCGTTTTGAATGGCAAGGTGCGACAACAACTTCTTTATTTTCCTGACTGTTAGTCCCTGATAAGATCAACAGAATAGAACTTGTTGGTCAGGTGAGCATCGTGGAATATTCCATACCACCGCGCGTAAAACTCATTGGTATCCAACTAGATTGGACTGCGATGAACAACGCGCTCTACAATGCCACCTATGATGATCCCACCATCGAACGCGCCCACATATCCATCATGGCCCCTTGCTTCTTCACAGAGGCTGACTTGGAAGCGGGCGCCGCACAGGAAGACCAGCTTATATGGGATAATACGACTTGGATTAGCGGGCATACTAATGTCGCCGACTGTCCCTCAAACTTCAGCACGTACGATGTCCTCGATGCGCTTGTGGCGTATTATATGAATACAACCGTCTACCCGAATTTGCAAGTACGTCTCTAATTCCGCCTGTGACAGACAGGCGATCATCCTGTTCCTGTTCCTGATGATCATTTTTCAGGTTGTCGTCGTCGCAGGCCACTCTGCTGGCGGACAAATGACCCAACGCTACGCGGCTCTCAGGCTGTCAACTGAAGAAGATGATCGGCTGCATTTTTGGATCTGTAAGTCCTTCTAAAGAGCGAGAAAGGCATGAACCTGAAAACTCTAAAGCAAACCCTGGATCCTTATGCTGGCTGACCTCGGACCGACCGTTTCCAGACCGCGACTGCGACGGTTTTGATGATTTCAAGTATGGGTTGGCGTCGAACTTCCCGGCCTATGCAACTGCAGATGCTCATACTCTTGAACGGGAAGGGATCATTGAGAGATACAATGGGCGTACAATTAGTTACGCCTGGGGACTCGTGAGTAATCTTATAAGTCGCGGCGGGTGGTCTACTAAATTTCTTTTGAAGGAAGACCACGGCGACGGCGATCCTCGATGTCAAGCGAAAGTGGGTGCTTTCGTATGCCTTCTGTGTATTCTCTAATTCTCAAATATCGCAGACTCAGGGAAACTCTCATCTAGAAAGAGGCCAATATTTTGTGTCGATGTTAGAGGACATGGGAGGTATACCTAATTGCACCACCGTTGAATGGGTGCCTAACGTTGGCCATGATGCCGAGGGGATGATGGCGAGCAATGTGGGAGTTGATAAGGTGAGGATATTGGTACTGCTGGGGATCTCATTTCCTGTAGCTAATTGTCCCAATATAGTTATTCAGATACATGGGAGCGGAGGGCTGTGCTTAGTGGGGTATATATAGTTCGGCTCAATTTTGGAGCGTCATCGACGATTGGCTGCAAGGCCAATGGCATAAAAATATGTGGATCTAGTCGCTGAAAGTAGATGTATACAGACTAGTCTAGTTTTCCGACTCTTCTACTCTTCTCTGATAGCGTATGAATATAATCCTTCTCTACACACACCATCATTATGGAAGTAACGAAGAGCTTGGTTGAATCCCAATTATACGCAACCTGTGCTCATATTCTGAGACATTGGCAGTATGAAAAAAGTCTGTAATCTTCCAGGGATTAACACATCGCATCATGAAAGCATACTATTTCACAGCCACAGGGTTGACAGCTACGCTATCTTTTTTGTTTAACCTTATTTTGATTTTTGTACCGCTGCCTCTTGACATCGTACCACCACCATTGATGTATTGAACACGTCCTCTGCTTATGCCGAGTTGAAGAAATAGTGGAATATGTCCAACTGCCGGTCATCGACAGTTTGCTGAAGATCAGGTGGAGAAACTACTCAAAGCGTAGGTAAAGCATCGCTCAACCACCAGCCGGCCCCCAACCCGCCAGCATGGACCCTTGCAATGTAATGATGACATTCTGTGGGCACTCGACATAGCCTACTCCATGGCTAGCCCGCTGAGACGCCGTAAGGCTGTTTAAGCGTGGAAAGTGCTCAATACTGGGATTTCGTAGCATTGCAAAGTCTGGCACCCCTAAAACAGGACCGATTCACCCCTCAGAGTGCGCTCTCGCTGATAGGGTGCAGGCGACTGACAAGCCAGGGCTGACGACAGGTGGAGCACGAGACTTAGGTCCAGAATGGCACCAGAAGGGCCAAACTGGCTGTGAAGTTGATGCGGTTGACACTAGACGTGGCCCACTCCACTAAAAGATCACGGGCTGATGCGATCAGACACGAACTGGTGATCGAGGATCGACAGGCACACCAGAGCGCAGTGATATCATAAGGAAACAACGGGCTCCAGACCTTGGAGATCGTGGCAGTGCAGGAACACTCAGGACAGCAAATGGAAAGCCCGGTACCAAGGAAAAGATAACCTAAAAGATGAAACAGGACCAGGGAACTTAAACCGCACATGGACCCGGACTGGGGATAACAGAGGAGCATGTGGAGGGCGCGCTCTCCCGAAAACAATGCTCGGAGATAGCACATGCTGCTCAGAAACATAAGGAGCACTCTCTGCTGGACAGGCAGTGACTCAGTAGGACTCAAATCCGAAGGCCGGAAATAAACGAGTCAGAATGATGACCATAGGGAGGCATGCCGGATGCGCTCCTTGGTGCATGGACCATTGCCTAATACGTAGAGTCGGTTTGGAATGGAGAGCGCATATAAATACAGTAGATACGGAGTAGAAGACAAGCTTCGGGCCCCCTCTGTGTAGTGTGTAAGCAAAAGTTGACACTCTCAGTCGGTTCAGTCAGTAGCTTCAAATATAGAGATTGGTTCACAGCAGTAAAAACTCTGTGTGAAGTGTGATCAACTCTAAGTTCATCTAGGGGACGTTAGGGAGGCCAGAGCGCTTGCGCTCTCGTGTGTGTAGGGTTTCAGGTGACACGTGGAGCTACAGTCGGCAGAGGTTCAAACCCTTTGGACTGATTAGCTTGTGCTCTTTTCCCCAAGTGGCAGAGGTTCAAACCCTTTGGCTTGTGGGACGGTGTTATTGTGTTTTTGGGTTTCTCTGACTCGGCACAGGTTCAAACCCTGTGGAGTTATGATCGGTTAGGAAGCTAGAGCACATTGGTTCGAACCCAGTGGCTCTTGTGGATTGGATTTGGGAGCGTCTCTTGGAAGAGCGCATTGTGTTTGGGTTAGTTTTGTGTGTTTTAAGGGCGAATTGTGTTGCGCTCTGCATCTGGGACGGTGCATTTGTGATATTGCCTTGAGGCCCGGCGACAAAGTCGCCACCTCTTGTAACAAAAGTCTTTAGACTTAGAGAAGTCTAGAAAATCGGAGAGCGCACCCATTTAAAGCGTATTCGAGGTCCTAGAACCTGTCTTATCAATTCCACTGCTTGCTTCTATTGCATTATAATCCCCCACGAACTAAAGAGTGTGTGGTTGTTGTGTGTGGTTGTAGCATCGAGGGTTAGAGTGTGATTCAGAGTCTGTAGTCTCTGCTCGCATTTTGAGTCCATTTTGGCTGCACGCAGCGACTTGCCTCTTCACCGCTATGCAATCATAGGCTCGCACCTCTGATTTATTGTCGCAAGTCAGGAATTTGAATGTTGATTTCAAGAGTCCCTTCTGAATCCCACGACCTGTACATCTTGACCACTTCACCACTCGCATTCTCATAGCAGACACTACCTGGAATGTGCCGTCTATTGATACCCTTGCCGCGCTTCGTCACTCGGCCAGTAGTTGACCCTGCCGTTGGCAATTACGAATCATAACAGGGGCGTGACGCATCATATGGCGCGTTATCATCTGGGACCAATTGTACTTATCACCAAGTACGGACATTCAGTGGTAACTTGTACTAATCTCAGAACCATTACGTATAGAGCCTACACCACAAGGTGACTTTGAATATGCATATCAATATCGGCAATGCCCTTCGGTTTGACACTTGGCGGAGGAATCATGAGGACCAAATCTACTCGCAGTTCTTCGGAAACGGCGCTCCATTACTCCCACGAAAGTTGTAAGTATTTATTGTCATCTTCCTTTTCTCAAACTTTCTTATCTCCCTCCATGGCCATTGATGTTGAGCACTATGTTCCGCCCTCTGTCACACAAGAGCCATGTAAGCTCGTGGTTATACTAAGCGGACATGGCTTACCCCCTGTAGTGGATTACGCTGACCTTCCAGTAATTGATCTGTCTAGAGGTCCGAGTCCAGAAGATGTACGTGAAGCTATGCAAGCCTATGGGTTCTTCTACGTCGTTGGACATGGTTTGTCCCTCTCGGAGGTACATATTCCTGAAATTCTCGTTTATCATTAATCACCTTTGTCCGATAGAACCAGCGAATCTTCGACATTGCCAATATTCCATTTGATGTCGTCAGCGACGAAGAAAAACACCAATATGAGGCGAAAATAATACAGACAGGATCATATCAGGGATATAAACTTCGGCAGTACTGGGTGAGTGAAGCCGTATTCAGGTTTGAATTCTTGGTGAAGTATGACCCTCATAGCACATCGACAATGGTGTGAAAGATCAGATCGAGCATTACAACAGTAAACCATTTTAGTGACCATTCTTTTCTTCTCTTCTGACGTCTTTCAGTACATCGAGATGTCACCGTACGACAGCACCCCGAAGCTCTACGTCCTCACCTAGAAGAGATTAAAGCGTTTATGATGCATAATCACTTTAACGTTCTTCATCCCATTCTGCGGTTCGGTCCCCGTCCTCCGCAATGATGTGTCTCTCTCATTTAATTGTGCAGACTCCTCGCACTGGCTTTAGGCCTCCCAGAAAATACTTTTGTAGATACCCACGGATACTCTGCTGTCGGGGAGACGTTTTGTAAGGATTCCACTTAGTAACTTTCATCGGATTTCTCAACGTATCATCCAGTGAGGTTCATGAAATAGTTGGGTTCACATCTCATAGCTCATTTCAAGCTCGCTGAAATGCTACAAGTTACCCCCACTCGGCCGAAGACAATAAGAAAACGAAGAATGTTTGGCTGAAAGGGCATGCAGGTAGTACCAGAGTTCATAATACGGCCAACCCAGACTAATATTCGGTGTAGATTTTGGTTCAATCACCATCCTGTATAGCCAGCCCGTGGCTGCTTTACAGATCCTTACACCATCGGGGGATTGGAAGTGGATCAAACATATCGAGAACGCGCTAGTGCGTTCACGGTATTGAGCCTTTAAGTATCATGACATTACTAATGAAAATTAGGTCATTAACGCCGGAGATGCACTCGAATTCCTCTCAGGACAAGTTTTTCGCGCTACGATTCATCGGTACGTCCATGACAAAACATTAGCAACAAATTATTACATTTCTACGCAGGGTCGTTCAGCCTCCCAAAGATCAGCAAGGACACCCACGTCTAGGAGTATTTTATTTCGCCATGTTCGATGACGACGTAAAACTTCTGCCATTAGTGAAAACTAAAGCACCAAGTCGCCGCCTTGTAGACGCGGATGCGCCGACTATGGGAGAGTGGCGAAAAGGGAGGATAGCAGCCTACGGAAAGACTCAGCTGAGGAAAGCGGAAGGAGAAGATAATGTTGAAGAGGAAGTCATCGCTGGCGTTGTAAACAAGCATTACAGTTAAGAAGAACTCTCTATGCCCTTCCTGCCGTCAGATTTTTCCTAAGTTCACAGTATCTGCTTTCTATTTTTTACGATATGCTTCATCCCAAGATTTCTTTCATCGCAGTGATCTCTTCACTTGCCAGAATCTTCGTTCGGTCGCGTTTTACCATTGTAGTTCTGTGGATACAAAGTTCCTGAATCAATGGATAGTCCCACAGTAACTTGGACAATGTTCCACTGTTACACAACACAAAGCACGGTAACTCCTCGAAGAGAGTTTAGAATTTTAGCAAGTCGGGTTTATACATTCCGGTTGACTATTGTTATTTCTCTACAGGGATCTCCATTTACATTGCTGAGAAGGACTTGTAATCTAGTCAGGTGCGTAACCTTCGAACATGGTCCAATCAACTTGTACATGGCCCGGATGATGTGTATTTACATTGTACTTTAAATAGTGCGTCGCTCCAACACCGAGTGAACTCTTTGAAGAACTGCTCCCGTTGACATCTGCCGTCCACTGGACCTCCTGTGACCTTTTGCAGGGTCATTCTGACGTCCCTTGGACTATTGACCTACAACATTCTTTCATTTACATACCTCTCATACTCTAGCCAATGCCCAAAATGCCAATCATGCTCTGTGTTTGAAGCTGCCAACGGGCTCAAAGCGGGCTTCAGACCCTCGTGAGGTAGATTCCTTCTCTTCAATTCAGAAATTCAAGAAAGATATTGAATATTCATATTTCCATATGTACAGCATTTTCACCTATAGTTGTGCGAATCACCCGTTTACGGCACCTTGTAAAGCGTACGAAGCTATAAGTCGTAGAACCGATATCGGCATTGGCAGGCCGAAGATCACGTTATAATAACACGTGATCTCAGCGCGTTACATTTCTACCGGTGCGATTCAACTCGAACTCTTACCATCACTGGCTATCAAGCTGTGTATTATCGTATACTCTACCAGTTTATCACGTTAGGCGCATGCGAACTGTGGGTTACAAGTACCCGATACATTTTTGAACAATCCCCTTTTGCCTCTTGAACTAACAATTATCAGGCACTCGACAGCTCCGAATGTATTACCGCGTAACAGTGTCTCATGACTTTAGTAGTAGCCCGACATGTGCGTTTCCCAAGTACTTGGCACTGGACAAGACCATGAGAATAGATATCACGAGCCCCAGTCTATGGTAGGAGGTAAAAAAAGAGACGGCTGATGTGTTTTAATTAAGCTATCAGAGCTCTTCAGTTTCTCTCACGACGCTGCAGATACTTATTGCGCCATTCTCACATCACCATTATTCTTATCTTCCACCATGACTATCAACGACTACTATCTACCACCGATTACCCGAGAGCCGTGTACGCTCACAGCATCCCTATTGAACGCTACTCACTACTTGCAGTGAACTATGCTGATCTCCCGATTATTGACCTATCTAAATCACCACGTCCAGATGATGTCCGCGACGCTATGCAGACCCACGGATTCTTCTATGTTGTTGGGCATGGGTTTTCGCCCGATGAGGTGTGTCAGATACGCCGAATTAAGCACCTTTGAATTCTGAAACACGCGCAAGAATCGACGAGTCTTCAACATTGCGGACCTTCCCTTTTCCAGTGTTAACGACGACGAGAAGCGGCAGTACGAGGGGACGATGCAGCAGACCGGATCATACCAAGGGTATAAATTAAGGAAGTACTGGGTACGTGAACCCGTGTGTGACTTTTGCTGTTCAAAGTTCAATTTTTGGAAGCACATCGACAATGGCGTACAAGACGAGGTTGAACACTATAACAGTAAATCTCTCTCCGAGGGTATACTCTTTATACTCACTATCTTTGTATCAGTTAATCGAGATGTAACGAAACGACAGCACCCTGAAGCCGTGCGGCCATATCTCGCTGAGATAGAGGCGTTTGCTCGACACAATCATCTCAATGTACTTCATCCCATTTTACGGTTTCTTATTGTTTTTTCTCTTCGTTGGATGATCTGCTTACCTATCAACCAAGTCTCCTTGCACGTGGCCTTGGGCTTCCAGAAGATACCCTAGTGAATATACACGGGTATTCCTCTGTCGGGGAAACTTACGGTGAGATATTTGTTCTCCGCTTATCACCCCCGCCGATATCAATTACGCTCGTCAGTGCGATTCATGAAATAGTGAGTCACCTCTGTTCGTTGCCTGCCATGCGTTTTCTTTCATTTGGAATAGTTACCCTCACTCAGCTGAGGACGAGGAAAAGACACAGAGCGTCTGGCTGAAAGGACACACCGGTACGCTTGTGTTGCACTTGAACTGAACGAAGCTGACATGTTCATAGATTCTGGCTCCATTACTATCTTGTATAGTCAGCCTGTGTCAGCGCTGCAGATACTCACACCCTCGGGGGAATGGAAGTGGGTCAGACACTTAGAAAACGCGCTGGTATGTAAGCCCTCTATTATTTTTCCATCCCTGACGGGACAACAGGTTATCAATGCCGGAGACGCTCTCGAATTCTTGTCAGGAGGAGTATACCGCGCGACGATCCATCGGTAATTTCGATACGTTCTCATGGAGTCTCTAATATATTGACAATTTCCCAGGGTCGTCCAACCTCCCAAAGACCAACGAGGGCTCACACGTCTGGGCGTATTCTATTTCTGCATGCCCGACGATGGTGTAAAGCTCCTTCCGTTGGTTAATGCTAAAGAGCGCCGATTCGTTGATGCGGACGCGCCGACAATGGAAGAATGGCGTAAAGGTAGGACGGCAGGATATGGGAAAAGCCATCCTAAGAAGGTCGAGGGAGATGAGAAGATCGAAGTGGGAATTATCAATGGCGTTGTGGTCAAGCATTATAATTGAGAGAATGTAATATCAATAGTTGTACAAGTATCGCTACGAATTGTCGAGATCAGTAGTTTGTTATTTCCTGATGTAAGCCCACTGTCCAACGTTGGACTTTGGACTTGATCTGTGTCAATGAGACGTAAATATTTTGAATTTTTGTTCGATCCACACAAATGGACTTCGAACCGGAATAGGGCGAGACATATAGTATCAGCTGTAATGCTTCACCACAACACCACTAATAATCTCTTCCTCAACCCCATTCTCCTTTTTCGCTTTCTTCAGCACAGTCCGACCGTATGATGCTGTTCTCTGCTTACGCCACTCTTCCACGGTAGGCGCGTTTGACGCATCAAATCGTGCGTCAACCGGATTATCGACCAAAGGCAGGAGTTTCGTAGTGTCGTCCGGCTTGCAGAAATAGAATACACTTAGACGAGTGTATTGCCATTGATCTTTGGGCGGTTGAACGACGCTAAGACCTTGCTAGTCAATGGGACAGTACTTCTTTCAGGATGTATATGTACCGATGTATCGTCGCACGATAGAGACCTCCAGAAAGGAACTCGAGCATGTCCCCTGCATTTATAACCTTTTAGACGATGTCAGCTTTATCACATATGGTCGCTGGAAAATAAATAAGATATACAAGCGCGTTGTCAACATGTCTGACCCATTTCCACTGCCCATCTCGAGTGAGGATCTGCAATGCTGATATAGTTTGGCTGTATAAGATGGTCATTGTACCGAAATCTATGAATATCTTGTATCATACTTTGACGTCAGTGAATGTTATGTATGTTGTGCGCACCGGTGTGCCCCTTTAACCAGACGTTTTTCGCCTTTTCTTCGTCCTCAGCAGATCTAGGATAACTTGGGCGGATCAAGTCAGTTAGCTTGAGACGAGTCTATCCAGAAAAACCTAACTATTTCATGAATCTGACTAGATCATGATCATCAGCTACTGCGGTGAAGATGCAAAGGACCATCCCACCATAAGTTTCTCCGACTGCGGAATAATTATGGATATCCACTAGAGCATTCTGCGGGAGACCGAGGCCCCGAGCGAGTAACCTGGAGTGAAGCTATTACTACGAGCAATCAAAAGAACCAGAACCTTCAAACCGTAGGATAGGATGAAGAACGTTGAAGTGATTGTACTTCCCAAAGGCCTCGATCTCTGGAAGGTAAGGACGCAACGCTTCAGGATGCTCTCGCTTTGTGATGTCACGATTCACTGAACAGCACCTCATACCTAAATCTAAATTGACGCAAAGTACAGCTAACCAGACTCACGATTGTAGATCTCCACTTGGTCTTGCACGCCGTTATCGATGTGCTATAAAGAGTCAAAGCTTGATATATGTTTTACAAAATGCTGACCCACCCAATACTGACGGAGTTTGTATCCCTGGAAAGACCCTGTCTTCTCCATGGATCCTTCGTAGTGTTGCTTTTCCTTGTCGCTGACCCCGAAAAAAGCAACATCAGCAATACTGAAGATTCTCTCCTTCTGCATGACCAATTGAACAGAGCAGATAGTAGATGCCCGAACTTGAGACAGACCTCGGCAGGAGACAGTCCATGCCCAATGACATAGAAAAACCCGTGGTCTATCAAAGCTTTGCGTAGTTTTCCTACCTGATCTTCTGCAGACTCCAAGTCGATGACAGGCAGATCGGCGTATTCCACTATTCCATCAGGGCACAGTTATTCGACATACTCAGAGGACGTACACTCTTCTCGGGTTATAGGTGGTGTGATGTAGGGGGGAGCGTTGGGTTGAATGACCATGCTGATAGTAGCGGTAGAAGATAAGAAGTTGAAGATGGCGCCATGTCTTCCCAGAGCTCATCAAAGAAAGCTGAGTTCGAAGATCTACGTCAATTCGAGTCCATTGGAGGTACAAGCTTCTGTCCCATGCCTTCGTCATGATTGTGAAAGCCCCTCGCATGCTCGGGCCTTTCACAATCTTGACTGCAGCATGGAACTTCAGCTTGTTGGGGCCCGCCCCAAACCCGGCTCATTACTCCACTGGATATGCAATTCTATCTAAGTACATTTACCAAATTGCACCAGTAATCTACCTTTTATTCATCAGTTAAGTACAAATCAATCCATATTATTAATATATCTGCCTGTTCTTAGTAGACATGATTAACATCAGTATCTTAAACCATAGATAGCTCAACTCTGTACCTATACATATCTATCTGCTTAACCTATCAATGACATGTTTCAATTATCTATAAATCAAGTTCCATAGTGAAGGAACAGTGTAACAGTCTATATCCATGGGTTTACACAATATTTTTAGGTTCAATCTAATGAATCTGGCCCCTTTGACATATTCAATAATACAAAGGCATTTCATATCTGCCTTGATATATATATAGCGAATAGCATGGGTAACCTATAGGTATCCTAAGCCATACCCATACTCATACCTGCCAACCTGTGGATCATAATAGGAAAGCTTAGATGGTATGTCCATTGCTATGATATCATGTCTTACTGTTTCATTGCCATTATGGACAATTGTATATAGTCTCCCTCCTCAGCTGTTTCATCTCCTTGAACATCTAAGAGTGAGTTTATTTCATGTTTATATTATATTAGTACTTAACATATCTGTAAAATTACAGTCTTATGTATCTACAGGTCAGTTAGATAGATATACAGCTTACAACAGGTATCTCTCAGGTCATAGATACCTAATGCCTGTACCCATATATACCCACCCATCTGACCCACCAGGTTTTGCAAAGCCATGCTGTTTTCTATGTACATGCTATTTACTCACCAAAAATCAAACATTTAAAAATGACACAGATTAGCATGTATTCTCTTAAAAACATTGCAGCACAACTTCTTTCTGACATTCCAGATGCACAAAAAATGAAAATGGCATACACAGATATTCCAAAATACCAGAACAAAAGCCCCACTATCTAATGTCTTTTAGTGATACACTATTTATAAATGCACAGTATATATCCCTTCTTTTAAGATTACTGATTTTGACTCAATTCTGGTTCATCAAGAATGCAAAAGTATCTATGCAATCTCTAAAAGCCTTAATATTTTGGAGGATTATCTAATAAAACAAAATGAAAAACAGGTTACTTTTGCAAACCTATTAGCTCCAACACCTTGGCTGTCAGATGAACAAAGTATTAAATATTGGAGGTTATCCATATGTTATATGATATTGCATCTGAATTTACTCTCTTATTATTTCATATACCATCACTACCTATTTTCTCTGTCTTTCTCCTACCTCATAGATCCCTTATAAGTAGAAACTATACACACTTGCATATCTCAGTCATTATACATACACTGTGCCTGACTGAGATACATATTGGAGAATATCCATTTGATATCCATATGTCTTAGTATTTTACCCACTGTTTAATTAGTATCTACTTTTACTTTTCTTTATATACATGCCCCTTATATTCTCAATCATATCCCCATAACTATTGAATGCATTAAAGGTAGCACATATTTTTTATTTGGAGCAAATACATTAATCATTTTGTCTACATTGCACCAACTGAGGTATGTATCTTACTATTCAATTTACTGTCCCATCACTTACAATTACTCTTAGTTCTTACCATTTATTCTTTGTCAATCTACAGTCATTTTGTCTATATTGCACTGACTCAGTTGTTACCATTTATTCTACATCAATAGTATGTCATCTCTCATTACTACTTTATTCATATTACTTGCATTGCTTGTAGATACTTATATATATTCTTTGTTCATTATTAAAATAGCAATACTCCTTCAAGATTAGATTTATCAAATTAAGCAATGAGTTGTTCTCTGTTGCCTTAACCTATTACATAAATAATGTACTAAAAGAGTGCTAAAGACAGCAGCAAAATATCTCTTAATGTCAAATCCTTAATTCTGCATGAATTTCAATTTATTAGTTGCATAGTTTAGAGATTTTCATCTGGAATCATGTAATAAATATTAAATATAGTCTTATTGTATATGACAAAAAATCAAAGAAGCAATAGAAATGGTTCAGTGGCTGTTGAGCAATAAAAAGTGGTTGAAAAGCGAACCGTGGGAACTACCTTCCTAAGTGGTGAGGCATCCCAAATGAGCCACTATCAGCTTATATAAGTGTTAAGGCACCCAATGAAAATGCGGGAATTAAATGCCTAAAAGAGTGTTCCAGCTGCTTGGTCATGCTTAAATAATATCTTAGCTAATGAGCTGACTAATGAGCTGACCAATGAGCTGACCAATGAGCTGACCAAGCAAACAAACCCAAACACCAATGTGTTTTAATATATAGATTCCTCATGTAACAGTGCCAGGTCTACCAGGTATATCTGATAGTTGGTATGGGGGTGAGGGGAGAGTCATTCTAGTGTCGCCTTTCAGTCGACTTGGGATATCCTTTGCTCAAATGGAGAGGAGAGTCGTCGACTATTCGTGAAGTTCCAAATGTTAGGTCAGATGACGCCATCTGAGCGAATTATGTCTAATCAGGATTATCAAGGAACTAGTAACAAACAGATAACATGTCCGCCCCGCTTCCCATTGTCGATGGGATCAATCTGGAGGATGTCAGAAATGACTTTCACCGTGCCACGCGTTCTTTGTGTATCGAAATAATGAATACCAGACGTGCGATTCCGTGCATCTTCCGTGACTTACCCGTCCCCACGTTCTGCATCAAGCAAATGATGTGCAGGAGTCCATTAGTATACCGACCTCTCCAACAAGCTTCCATCATGGCGCTATATAGTCATGTAACTTGAATGCGCCACACATTTCTCTTAGATCCGAGGCAGCGTCGTCATTTTTTTGTGGTGGAGTGCGGACCCAGGGATTGATGGTGGGGTCTTTGTTGTCTGAATAACCGTCTTGGGCATGTCCCAAGGCAGTTATTTTTTTTTGGACCCTGTGAGGGAGGAAAATGAGGGCGTTTGGAGGACGTAGTTATTTGGTGTTTTGTTGATGTTGATTTGGTGGGGCAGGGTGAATTGTGCGTCGGCCCATTTGTGGAGTAAGTTGACTTGCGTACGGCTGCATCGAATGTCACTTGCGGTAGAATTGAAAAAATGACGTCATCTGCGTCATCTGCGGTAATATACGATATCATTTGCGTAGCTGTGACGCGTGACAATTCTCGGTTATGCTTACGTCAGACGTGGGTATATGAGCAGCCGGGCCCTAACGCTTGCCCTACAAGTTCCCAGGCGCCCAAACTAAGTGCCCATGGATGTCTCCGGCGGACATTAAATCTGTGCGTATCAAACAGGTGTCCTCAATCATGTAAGCCTTTTCCTCTTTCTCTCAAACTACCACCATCATACGGCGCCTAATCGATGGATCGACGTTGACCTCCGCTATCTGTGCCAGGTGGGTAACCTTTTTCTTTTCTCTTGTTTCTTGTACTAATAATCATTGCTAGCCTAGCACTGATGGCGCGTCGCACGTAGCGATGGCTGTACTCTTCAGGTGGTTATGGAGTGATACAGAGCGAAGGCATCCATAGTATGTCCCCTTTCTTTCTATTAAGTTTCTTTTACTAATTTTCGCTGTTAAACTGGCATGACTGGTATCTTGTATGCAGCAACAACTGCATTCCTCGGATGGTGTATGAGGTAATATCGGGCTCAGGGCATCCGTAGTACGTTTCCAATTTTATCCATATCTTTTATCTCACTAATTTCATCCCTAGACTAGCAGTCTTGGTACTTCGTACACAGCAACAACCATACTCTGGATGGTGTATTGACCTCTCGTATCTATGGAAACTAATATATAATATACATAATATACGTATTACTTATAATTCATCATATATACTACGAAGTACGACTTAAATCAAGAAACATCGGTTTTAAAGGTATACCAACCGAACTTGACTAATTTCATCAACCCAAATAGCACGAGGGACGACGCCACCACCAAGCATGTGACCCCTCACCCACGCACGGATCAGGTCAGTCGAGGCGCCCAAGTAGACGCACGCGGTTCCCTCCAGCAGACATTTAAAGTGATCCTTATCAAAGACGAGCCCACACTTATGTAAGGTTTTCCCTTCTGGTCATAACATGTTTGAGCTTAAGGGGCACATTCATATATCTGTACAAATGATTGACTAAAAATATGCGAATGAAGGGTTCATGTTTTGCAGACGTTGGAACCCACCGCAGATGGATGGCCCATGTTACACAGATATCGAGACCTTACCGCAGTTGTTTAGACTCACCACAGATGGTTCGTGATTTCTACGCTAATAGTTGGACTTTAACACAAATGTTTGGAGTTTACCGCAGATAGATTGACATTTTACGCAACTGTTCAGAATTTACCGCAGATAGATCGACATCTTATGCAGATGTCTAAGACTTTTCCCACAGGTGTTCAGAGCTACCAAACATGGATTTTTAACGTTATGCAGATGTTTACACCTTACCGCACAATTTTGGAGTCACCGCAGATGAATGATCGATCTTACGCAGATGTTTAAGACTTACCGCAGATGGATGATCGATCTTACGCAAATGTTTAGACTTACCGCAGATGGATGATCGGTCTTACGCAAACGTTTAGACTTACCACAGATGAATGATCGATCTTATGCAGAAGCTAGACTTACTGCAGATGCTTCCACTCTATTTTGGGGCCCTCCCCCGCTTCATCCATGCCAAGTATGCTTTGGCAATACGAATGAACTTCCCACGAGCAAGGTATGAGGACTATTATACTCTAATCTCACTTCATTTTCATGTCGTTTCCCACAGATTTCAGCTATACGAGTTAGGCCTCTACCTACTACACGCAACAATGTCTCATGAGCAAGGTATGCAATTATTGTGGACTATTAAAATGGTATCTTACTCGTTTTGTTTTGCATTTACTGTCACCTTGCTGCATGAAATGTCCTTCTCGATTTTGATGAACGAAAGGTGGTCTGCTGAACGAAAAGTCATCAACCAGATGTAGCGACATCAAGGGCCTCCACATGTTCACCCATACATGCGGTGCCTGCATTTCGCCACACTCATCTTTGATGACTGACACAAGCACACCGGGCATGTTTGCTTCAAGATGGCTTTCGGTACTGGCTGATGTTGTAAACACTTCTTATGATTCTGTAACTTAGATGTCAGAAGGAACTCACGTTCAAGAAAGAAATAAACCCACCAAGATAGCAAGCAATACCGACCTCTAGCTGGGACATAGGAGCCAGCTCCTTGACTTTTTTGAGTGCAACATGGTCCTCTCAGTCCTCTTCTTCCAGCTCGTCTTCCCACCCTTCCGGCCCACTTCTCGCGCCTGCCTTCTTCTTAGCCAAGGTGGTGACGAACTGATTGCTTAAGGTGCTGTTCAGTTGCGTTAGCAAGATTGAGAGCAGAGGAAGACTGGAACCCCCTTGTCGCAGTCGTCACAATAGTGATGTTAATCTGAGAGGATCAGGTACTGGAATAAACCATCAGATGACGCCGACGAGGAATCCAAAAAGGGGCTCACCGTCTTGAAGGAGTTATTATTCAAGAATCCCCATCTGCATGTATGACAGTATGGGTGTCGACTAGAAAAGTCGAGATGATTCCGCATAAGCTCAATTGACTAATGTGTCTGGCTGCACTGCATGCAGTATTGCAGATTGATTGCTCTCCAGGATGAAGAGTCATAGTGGAAGTCGAAGCTTCACACGTGTTGGTGTTTGTAGAGTGCAGTTGGTTGTGGTGGCTGTTCATGTTTAAAGCGCATTCCGTGGGGGCATTTTATACAGGGAAAGAGGTGACGGGTGTTTCACACTGGAAATATATGTCTCCGGTTGCAGTGAGACACTTCGTAGATATCTGTGTTCGCATGTCCCTGACGAGAGGAAGCAGCAAGCACAACACACATACATCTTCTGCATTTGAGTAAACGAAGACTGTTGCAGGATACAATACTACTATGATCCAGATATACCACCTGCGTACAGAACAAACGTGAGGATCAATGTCGTCGACTCTGCTGTAGGCTTTGGTGAGAAAAAGCATCGGTCCTTCTGCAAACATCGTCAAAATCATATTGGCATACCGATCAAGTCAACGTACCAATCAAAGCATAGGCTCTTCCTTCAAGTCTACCGATGGTTGTTTACTGAGAGTCTGCTGTATTGAATGCTTTCTGTTGTTCGCTTTTGTCAAGAGACCGAGAACTTCATACTATCCGGCTATCGAGAAACATTCTGAAACAATTTGGCGTAGGTTCCACCTTTGGTGATCAGTGAGGATAGGAAGATCATGCAGGATAAAGTTTGGGTGAGTATCTCGTTCTGTGTAGATTCTCGGTGTTGATGTGTCCCACACATAGAAGGAGATATTGGAAGCTTTGGGTCACATTGATCCCAAAGTCTTGGAGGTCGCCACAACGTATTTAGACGAAGGCTTGATGTCCGCCGATATGATGGATAGACAGTATGTCAGTGATGAATAAAGATGAGACGTCGATCTTGCGTCAAGTAGGGGAACGTGACTTACTGAAACCCTCCCCACGCCATGCTAGGTCTGCTCTCAAACTAGCACCGTCGTCTGCAATTACGTCGTCAAGATCGATCCACAGCGCAAAACTGTGCATCGTGAGGCCCTACGAACAGAGACGGCACGTGTCCCAAACCGTTGTCAATGTCAGTACAAAAAATGGGTAGAGCCTACGCACCCAATGCTTGCCAAAATTTGGTGCCTCCCCTTCGTGGAATACCCACATCCTATTGTACAGTATTGCTATACCAAGAATAAATTTCATATACAGTATTAGATTCTCGTTTTAGAGTACCTATAAAAAGGTCAGAATACATATTAATTTGGCTAAGTATGACGACACTTACCTCAAAAAAATCATTGGGCTTGAATAGCAAAGTTCTCGTCTTCGGATTCTTCTGCCATTTTGCACGCTCCTGGGCTGTATGTACCCATAATTTTGTCTTCCAAGGCTCCTTTCCCCACATCTCAATCATTACCGCCACCCACCCATCCAATCGATAGCCGTGGATGGTGTAATGATTGCGTGGGCATAATGGTGAACTATGCTAGTTGTTGCTGGCGTTGTTTCGATTTTTTGACACTTAAATAACACAGTGAAATTCACTTACATCAATGCCAAATAGGCGACGTTGTTCTGCATCAAATCCCTCGTGTATCGACCACTCAATGTTCTAAAGAGGTCACCGGGAAATGGGTCCCTGAAATTCGCTGTGACTGCCGTTTTCTGACCACCGAGGTAGCGCGTCGACTTGCCAACGGATTTGGAACAAAAGAATCGGAGGTATACAGCCATGGATGCGAATGAAAAAAGGCGGGATGGCGGTTGGAGGTTGAGTCGTTTTAAACTTTTGATGTGATCGTTGCTGGATTCTCGATGATTATGTCATCCCAAAAGCCAGTAAGTAATATGACTAGCTATATACTGGTACCACTCACCATCCTGGGCCACTCATACTGAGATTTAGAGGAGGTGACATGTCTGTCACACTTGCGGAAATTTGGGGTCATTGTGTAAACTGCTATCGCAAGCGTCGGCTGTGCCTATGATATGCGTCTCGCTTGCATCGCTGATTTCCTCGCAGGCGACGAGGTCCTCTGTCGCTTGCGTCTGAGCTGCGTTAAGGAAAAGTCATTAGCGTCGGATATCTACCACAAGCGTCGAGGTGAAATGGGTGAGAAATGAGTTTTTGAAGTCTACAAGGGGCATTATGATTGTATTAACTTGATTTTAGTACTCACACAGGATGGCTTGCAAGGTTTGGGTGCTTCTTAGATCGGACTTTGAGAAATATTCATAAGTCTACGCAATTGATGTATCGAGATTACGCAAATGATCGGTTGATCGAACGCAAGTGATGGGACCTCCGCAAATGAACTCCGCAGACGCAAATGAGCTCTACGCACAATTCTCCTGCCCCGATTTGGTGGTTATGATTGATGGCATTGATTACATAATCCAAAAAGGGAACTTGCTGAAAACCACGCACACGGCTGTTTCGTAGGCGATGCAGGGGCCCAATTTTCACACAATAGCCTTATATTGCCGCGGCCTCCAGGTCCTGACACCCGGAGCACGCCACTGATTCCATCTGTCGGATATTGGGTCGCCCGGATGGTATTGAAAATGCATGGCTACCATACAGTTAGCCGGTGAACGTGATACTGGTATATTGAAGCATATGGACGCCAGAAGCTGCAGTATTGGTTTTTTCGTATTTTTTTCTGCTTGGTCTGAGCCTTAATTGACCCTTTAGAATTTTAAAGTTACAGTACCGTTCTGGGTGCGAGTTTTGCTTCTTTGTTTCCTGTAAGTGGAAGATTCTACATTTGACCTCGCCTTCCAGTAATAGCAAAAAACTACAGGACAAGATTGAATGAATGGTTCTGGATGGTTTTGTTGACACGGAGAACTATTACGCCAGTCAATCATTTCGACAGAATGAAATAACCCGTACACTTACCTGATATTAGCATTATGGTCCAACAATTTATTGGATGCTTTCGAGCTGGTCCCAACGGATGTCCTTTCTACGCCTCGAGTCTAGACATAATAAAGCAGAACCTCGATAGTCTCTACAAAGCCATTCGCATCTGACCGCTTCCAGTGCGTCTATCAACGG
>JANDKJ010000059.1:0-18851 GCA_028551335.1 Armillaria sp. CMW 4456 | reverse complement strand
GTCGCCCCTGGAACACTCACTGAACCTAAAGATTTAGAAGACTTTAAGTATGATATAGATACTAGAGATGGCTACATGTCAGCAACTAGTACTTCGGATTTTAAGTATGAGTTAGAAACGGCTAGATTACAAGAGCAAGACTATCGAGCCCTGTACCTAGCACAAGATATCAAGAATAAAAACATCTGTCAGTTCATGAATCATACCCCAATCATAGATCTAGAAGCTTGCTATGACCCAGAACGAGTCGAGGAGTACCCAACAGGACATAGATCTAGGGGAGGGATAGCACAAGATGAAAGGTTACATGATGTTAAGAAATGGTTACAGAATCCTAGATTCCGGCCTAGTAATTTGAATGAGAAACAATACACCAACTTTAAACAATATTGTAGAAACTTCTTTCTAGATAAAGAAAATAGATTGTACAGATGAAGTCTAGAAGGTTCACACAAGTTGGTAGTTGATCGAGATCATAGAATGTACATGATGAGATCAGGCCATGACTCACTCGGTCATCGAGGATTCTTCACAACCAAGTCTCTCTTAGAACAAAGATTTTGGTGGCCAGAACTAGATCGAGATGTCAGCTGGTATGTAAAAACTTGTCATATGTGTCAAGTTAGGCAGAAAAAGATGCTTAGAATTCCACCTACTAGAATGACTACTCCGTCATTATTCCAGAAAGTACATTGTGATACCATGGTAATGCCCGTGATGTCCAATAAGTGTAAATACATAGTGCACGTTCGAGATTCTCTCTCCTCATGGCCAGAAGGAAAGCCATTACATGCCGAGAATGCTAAGAGTATTGCGTCTTGGTTTTTCGAGGACATAATTTGTTGCTGGGGTTGTCCAGACAACATAGTCACTGATAATGGAGGCCCATGGGTCGCTGTATTACAATGGCTTGAAGACAAGTATGGAATCATTGGAATATGAATTTCTCCTTATAATTCACAAGCAAATGGAAAAATAGAGAGACCTCACTGGGATATCCGTCAAGCATTGTATAAAGCAACTGATGGACACCCTAGTAAGTGGTTTTACTATTTCTCGCATGTGTTATGGGCTGATCGTGTTACCATAAGAAGAGGCACTGGCTGTTCACCTTATTTCATGGTTCTAGGCACACATCCTGTGCTACCCTTGGATCTAGTCGAAGCTACCTGGTTAGTAAAACCTCCTGGTGGTGTGTTGAGTACTGGAGAACTGATTGGTCTTTGTGCAAGAGTGTTAGCTAAGCACATCCAACATGTACAAAATATGAGAGAACGAGTTAGTCAAGCAAAATTAGAAAATGTGCTAAGATATGAGCGCGATCATAAGGCAACAATAGTTGACTATGATTTTAAGCCTGGACGGCTCGTGCTCATGAGAAATACTCAGGTAGAAGACAGTTTGAATAATAAAATGGAACCTAGGTACTTGGGTCCTATGATTGTCATCAGAAGAACGAAAGGGGGTTCATATATCCTTGCTGAGATGGATGGATCTTTGGTTGGAGGCAAAGTCGCACAGTTTCGTGTTATACCCTATAATGCGAGATATGAAATTGACTTACCTAGAAATATATACGACTTAATAGATGTTGAACCAGCCACTCTAGATGACATGGTAAATGAAGATGACCCATCTAGAAACAAGTACAAGTTCCGTGACACTTATAGAAATAGAGAGATGTATGGAATAGATGATATCAATCTTCCTGTCAAGGGTACTGGAGACTCAGAGTCAGAATCTGAGTCAGGAACCGAAGAAGAGTCTTCTGAAGATGAAATAGATAATACCTTCGACTCAGACGTACCTGCCAAGACAGCGAGACGAATCACAAGGGGATCTAGATCACAATAGAATCTCCTTTGTTATGGCACAAGTAACTGTAACGATGATGAGCCTCAGGGCTCTGTACGCTCCAATTTCGCGGATTTATCCCTCCAGCGGCCTTTCACCAAACCAAACATTCCACACAAGCCCATATATACTTTATTGGGGTTTTCCGACGTTCTCTGACCTTAACGACTTAATGTCGAGGCGACGCAGCTAATTTCGACGTATCTCCTCGGTTTTAAACCAGCTTAAACCATTAGAGGTAATAGGGTGCAATACCGACATCAGCGGCATTAGCGCATCAAGTCGCATAGGCGCAGTCATGAGCACGGACTGGTAATATCGACGGCCCGGCCTTATAGGAGCTCAGCAACAGCAATTTGTCGATTCCGCAGCGAGTACACCCAGTGGGGACTTAGGGCTAGTGATTGGTTATTGCTGTATAACCACAGGACTTAGATGCACACGCTACCTAAAGGGTACTCATCCCTTTTCAGCATTATCCGCAGCATAAAGACGACGAATGCAGAATGGTTCTAATGCCGGAGCAAGAAAATTTAAGACGACGACACGAAAAAGGCGACGTTCACGACCTGCTGTATAGTCAGAAGGTCAGAAACACATATGCTAACGCATAGCCCTTCAGATATACCACAAGGACACCATTTTATTTATATCTTACTATATAAACACGGTAATTTCATACTGTACACTAGTTACTCTCTCTATTCCGTTACCCCCCATACACACATCGACTCGTTTTACCTCAGTAACTCACCCAGCTTCGACAATACCGATAGTACACGTTTAATAGCGATTTCGTTCGCCACAAAGCTGAGCTTGACGTAGTTAAAGCTGAGACGCTTCACCATCATCCATCGACTTAAAACCTTGACTCTCGTCATTGTTTTACTTCATTACTGGCATTTGCTCAGTGTTAGTAAGTGATAACCGTGCAGTACTCACCTCTTTTAGTTTTATAGGAAAGAATTAGCTTCAATTTCACAAGATCAGATTAGTTTTAACAGTTTCAATTTCACAAGACATTAGCGAACCCATTTGGGCGTCAAGAGCAGACGAATAGTATTGGATAGTTATAGGGCAGCTCTATTGCAAGCGTTGCAAGGATAGGTTTTGAACAGATTTAGTATTGACAGATTGACAGATATAGGGCAGCTCTATTGTGAGCTTCGCAGGAAATAGTATTGACCAGTTATAGGAATCGATTTGACAAGAGATAGGACCAGACAAAGGAAACAAAGTATAGTTTTGACAGAGATTGACAATTTATAGGAATTAGGACGAACAGAATCGTCACAGATAAAGCCGAGGAGACCAGAAATAAAGACAAGACCCGCTATTGCACCGCCATAGCCACAGAAACATCGACACAGACCCCTACCGAGACGATTAGGAGCTCATTTAATACCGACATAATACCGACCGACGTTTTACATATCCCAGTTTCTTTCCCATCCAGTTTCCCAGTTTTACGACACACACCAGACCAGATAACAGAGACCAAAGGCGACTCAGAGCGTTTCCTGTAGTAACTTCTCACGAGACTAGAGAGAAGTCCCCAACCAAAGACAACGAGCCAGTCAACGTAGGACAGCCTGATTCGTCCAGTACCGAATACGTATAGTGTTTTGTCGGTGGAATCGACATGAGTACGGAGGTACTCAGAAAGCTTGCGCACAAACAAACAACATCCTGAGGAGTGGCTTACGAACAAAACTAGTTGTTCTGAATACCGACACAAAGCCGAACACCGCTTTTCCGATTTTGGTTCTTTGCACTGCGATATTCCAGAAGTATCCGACAACTATTCATCAGTTTACGTTCAGAGATCACTAAACCATCTGATCACCTCATCAACGACAGGCTACGCAACTCAGTAGTAAATACAACTACTTGACGTGGGTATATACATATCCAGGAGACATGAGAAGTGTAGTATAAGTACGAATAAATGAGTGACTTGAAGTTAGTTCCCGCATCTTGAAACATGATCTAGACGGATTGATAGCCAGTGGCTGCAGTTGTAAAGCTACAAGCACTAATGAAATGGTTGGGACAGTGATGGCCTGAAATGAGGGCCTCCTCCTCCGAAGCAGAACACTTCTCAAGGGCACGAACGACTTGAGCATGGTGTTCAACGACGAATTGACGATACTGCATGAGGTATTGGATACGGTGAATGGTCGACACGGTGTCATTTTGAAGGTCAGACTCCCGCAAACAGAGAATGGACTCGCTGGGATTATAACCGGCATTCAAGGTAACGAGTTGAGTCGCGAGATCCAATGTCTTCTTGGTACTGTCATTGTTGATGGCTAAGTCCGCTGCTAGATGGAATGAGAAGCACAATCAGCCTGTGGAAATAAAAACTAAATGAACAAATAATTGAAGTACCTGCCATTGAAAATGCCGAGTCGGGAAAAGAGAACTCGTTCCCAGCCCTAGGACGCTTGCATGCATTATTGGCAGCTTGATTGGCTGCTGCCTTGGCAATAACGGCCTCAGCAAGCTGATAAGTTGGCGAGTTTAAGTCCATTCCAGGAACAAGAGCATAAGGAAGAAAAATCACCTCTGGGCAGGGTGGTTGATGCTTCTAGATGAATAATTTCAGCATGAGAAATAGGGAGAGTACAATCCTGACTCACCAGTGCACGAGGTTTCTTGGGTTTCGAAGGAACCTTGTGTCCCTCGACGATGTTTCCAGCCGAAGGGTCCTTGTTAACCACGATCTCGACATCGTCATCAATGGACATCTGCTGGATTCGAGCAATTACTTCATCAGCAGTGCGTGAGATGGCAGCTAGAAATAACATATACCATATCAGTGTCTGCACTGGCGGAAGAGGCATCGGCATTACCCATCACGGTGTCCTCCTCAATGCCAACTAGGACTAGGGTCACTGGCTCCTCATCTGAGGTGTCCTCGACAATAGCCTTCGACTTGGGAGTTTTCTTGCCCTTCCGAGCCGTCTAGATAGAATTGCAGGCTTGTAAGAATTATCTAGATTTACTTTGACAAATACATACCGGAGCTGGAGTCTTGCTCTTGCCTTGAGAACTCTTTGGAACATGGCCCACACTGGGGACAGTGGGTGCAGCCACCGACGAAGCTCTTTCTTTGGCAATCACTGAAGCATTGGCCAATGAAGTGCGGCGTTGACGGTCAGCGTGAATCTGTCCAGTGAATTGACGGACGGTCTGATAATCAGGGAACGCTGTAACACCAGAATGTGCCTTGCTGAGACGTTCGAAGACTTGTTTAATATGAAACAACAAGTCCTCATTCGCCTTGTTGGAAAAGACAGCACCTGGGTACTTAGTCATTTCGACCTAGATCGTGTTAAGTAAATCTAGATGTTAAAGAAATAAAAGATCTAGACGCACCCCAATACTGAACAACTTGTGGCATTGTTCGAGCTGCTTAGCACTGTCAACGCCCAACTCGAACAGTTGGTCACTGAAGCGTATAGCATCGTTGGCTTTGACTACGAGCTCAGCCATGGCCATTTCTGCCTGAATATTGGTGGTCATGTCGACAAGAAATAAGAAATGAGAAACTAGGAGATGGAAACAAGTGTGGATGTTATAAGTCTAGATGGGACTTGTGAACGACGTCTCTCCAACGAGGACGTTGGATTTTATAGTGTGGGGGAGAAGGGGCACAGAACTCCGAGAAATTTTCGAGAAAAATTTTGGGATTTTCAAAACCAACTCCTAGACAAAGGAGCCAGAAGTTACCAAGGCAGTAACTCACCCATACCTAAATCTAGATGACTAAACATTTTTCCTAGATCAGAAATACATAACCGAGAAAAAAAAACCAAGTGAATAAAGGAATGGAATGATCAAGGAAAACTAAGTTACTTCTGAGATCAGTCCTGGGGAACTCAGAGAAACTAGATATCTAGATTCATGTGAAATGCAAAGCACACCCTAAAGTCACACAGAAGTATCAGAGTGCAGAAAATATACATATATTTTTTGGGGCGCTGGCTACAACTAGTGAAAAACTTTTAGCTCCTAAAAAGCGCAATCAAGGAGTCCGTACAAAAAGAAAAGAACCCCACTAAGGGGGACGTGACATGTGAGACTAGAAAAGAATGAAAAAGAGTCCTTAAACCATGGCATCAAGAGACCTGGCCAGCTCAGCCGCAGCCTCATCCTCCTCCTTTGGGCCCCCATCAACCACAGTCCTGGCAGTAGGCAAAGTTAGAACTGGGGAGCATGGGAGCTCGCCTACTTCCTCATCAGGAAGATGGGACACTACCAGAAAAAGTAAGACATAAGAACTAGGCCAAATAAAGGGGTGTCCTACCGCTTTCCTTGACTGAAGACACTACTGAAGTAGATGGTAGTGGGTTGGGAATCACAACCCTGGACCCAGCAGCTGCTGGTTTAGCGGGTTTCTTGTCACGGGACAAAGGCACATCGTCTAGATAGCAGAAAAAGAAAAAGATAAGAATCAAAGAATAAGAAACTGGAGGACACACAAGATAAGGACACAGTCCTTGGTTGAGCTGGAATCCTCCCCACTACAGTGTCTTCAGGAGGCACCTCGAGTTGTTCAAATTGACCAGTAAGACCATCTACGGCCGACGTATCGGTCAGAAGGGAAACCTCGGTGACTCGCTGACCCTCCAACTTGATGGAGTCCCTGACAATACGTTCTACCTTCTCTAAGTTCTCCCAAAGAAGTTCGGAGGTACGGGCGACGACCTGGCAAGCTGAGTCATAAGTGTGGACTAAATTCTTGGTGGTGGCCAGCAAGAAACGGAGGTCTAGATAAGGATAAACAGACGAGATTCAAACCAGAAAGAAACCAGTAAGAAGGAGAGACACTCACTCTCAGGGGTACGCTCAACGAAAGGAGCCATAGAGAACCGGGCACGATACTGTTCGGAAGGGTCTGCCTTAAACGAGCACACTACTTTCTTCCCGTGGGCACAGTTGCCGCAAGGCACTCCCCAACCAAGGAATTTGCATGGTTTGGTCTGCATGCCCACCAGGCATAAAGTACAAGCCATTTTAGGCTAAGAATATGAAAACCAGTCAGTAAGAAATAAGAGAGTCCTAAAAGGAGGAAAGAAGCGCACACATTCATGGTAGCCGTGGCAAGCCAAGTGACTTCTTCAGGTTCTACAAGCTGAAGGTTGGCCACTTTGAAAGAAATCTTGCATGCTAAAAAGAAAGCGCAATCAGCTACCAAGCAGAAACCAATGAAAGAGGACAGCAAGAACACTTACATGGGACTTTAGCAGCAGTCTGATGGCCGAGCGCCACTTTCTGCTGGATAGACAACTCTTGAGGAGGAGAAGGCGATGCCTCACGGGCCACATGAGACCGGGAACGGGTGGTTGGCCTAGAAGATACATCGTTATCCTCGCGTTTCCATTTGTTAACTCTTGAATGGGTTCCCGTGACAGCTTCCTTCTCACGTTTAGGAATAACTGAGGGAGGAGCTAAAAAGCTGAGTCAGCAAAACAGTACGAACTACTGAAAAAGAGATAGGCATTCACCAGCACCAGAGCTCCATCCAGGACCCGCTCTGGGGGCCTTCTTGACCGAACGGGTATGACTCCGGGTGTGGTGAATGACAGGTAGGGGAAGCTCTTCTTCCTCGCTGTCGTCACTACCTTTCCCACTGCTTTCACTACTACTCTCATTCTCCTCGGGCTCCTTGACGATCTCCTCGATGGGGTCAAAGGTTTGAACAGGAGGTGGAGGAGATCTTGGCGCTGAAAGAGAGATCTCTTCGCTGATTGGCATAGCCGTACGGACAGAAGTGCTCCTAGAAGATCGCACTAACACTTGAGGTGGTGGCAGTTGAGGCCTGGCCTGGCTAGATGACTATATGAAGATCAGAAGAAGGATAGTATGACGAAAAAGAGGAAGGCTCCTGCCTGTACTCCAGAAGGATTAGCTGACTTAGGTAGCTCACTACCGGGTCGACTTTGAGTAATTGGTATACGCAATTTGGGAAATGGCTCCGTAGGAGGAACTGGCGAAGCCTGGAAAAGGAATCAGAAATAAAAACATCTTGAAAAAGAGAAGGAGCAGCTTTACCTGGGCAGACTCTGGATCCAAGAGGGACAGACCGTCCCATTCGTCGGCATAGAGTCGGGGAGGAAGATCTAGAGCCACCAAGGCAAGAGAATAGCACAGGTTCACCATAAACCCATGGTACCCTGTGCCTGCCACTTGGCGAGCGTCATTCAACAGCTTGATCTAGAATGAAATAATCATAGGGAGACCGAACAACTTAAAAAGAGACGCGAAACTCACCGTGATCGGTATCACCTCCTTAAGAACCTGGACACGCTGGAGCACGGGTATTTCTTGAGAAGAATCGAAAAGGCGAGTAATAGCGGGCCATTGACTGTGGAGGTCTTGAAACGACATTTTTGAAAGAGGCCAAGTGGCTGGCGAAACCAGAGAGATACGGAATGAGGAAAAACAGGAAAAAGAGGTGCGACACCTCTTGGAAGAAGTTTGGAGTCAGATTAAGACTCCGCTGGTCTTGGCCGGTCCAGTAAACTTTAAATCGAGGCAGCAAATGCGTGAGGAGATGCATAAGCGCCAAGATAGAAAAATTAAGCGCCTAGAAATGAAAACTTGCATGATTAAAGAAACGCGACATGTCAGAACTATAAATAGAACTTATGCGCCTGTCAGAACCCTGAAAATCATGACGCAACAGGAATTTGTCAATGTCTAGACCAAAATAGAAGGTCGAATTGATAAGTGATCTTGTTCGAGGAGCAGAGACTGGATCTAGAAAGACTTGAATAAATCTAGAAAAATTACAGATGGTCGCGCTACTAAGTCAAAATGGACTTAAGTGACTAGGGACAGTCACAATTTTAGTGTAGGGGAGATGATATGCTGGGTATCAGGCTACCCACAAATTTTGCGAAAATAAAGCATTATTTGCAATCTAGACGCTGTATTGAGGGCTATAGTGGAGACTTCACACTGATAGCTTACTACTCGATTGGTTGTTGAGTTAACTGGAGTCAAAATGAACACAGGGACGGTACCTGGATGGGCCAACCCTCTATGCCTTTGAATCAGAAGACTATTCCCCACCTAAACAGATGCACTAAGTCAAATCTAGGGGACACAGCCATGACAGTAGACCAAACATGAAGTAAAAAGAACATCTAGATCAGTCTCTAAGTCCTCACAACAAAAGATAACTTATAAAAAGAACCTCTACTGAAGTCAGGACAAACCCTAAGGTCATTGTCTATGATCTAGACCACCTGACGGCGTTGCCCACAACCCTAGAAGATAAAAATAGGTGTACCAGGCATCGAGATGTTTGACACGATTGATTTGCGATCACAGAATACAATCTTGGTACCCTTGATTGATCTAGAAGATCGGCAGTCACCTCAGCAACTTGCGCACTGCTGCGAGGAATGAATAAGGAAGCCATGCGGCTGTTAGGATCATGCCAATAGAAGAGAAGACAGAATGCACGTAGCGGAGTCCACGGAGTGCGTGTGCCCTTGGCGAAGCTATTAGCAATGTCACCCTTGGGTCAAGGGCTAGATTGGATTGCAGATGGAGTCCGCGGAGTTGATACTACTAGGAGTAAGGCTAACTCCACAGAGTGGGAGTCCATGGAATATGGTAGAAGTTAGAGGATGAGGCGTGAAGGCCTGAGAGAGAGAGTATTGGGCTGAACCAAGATGATATTCGAACTGAGGTATGTACTACTAGGGTTACGGTTTATATACTAGAATGGAGTCCATGGAATCAGGGTCTAGAGTAAGGGGTCTGGAATAGTCTGCATCTAGAAGAGTCGAGGAAACCCATGGACTCCGATGTAACACCTATTCGCTACTGTAGTGGAGTCTGGATATGATAAATGAATTATGTGAAATTAGTAGTTGAAATATGAAAGGAATTTGATAAGGAAGAATGGAGAGCGGAGTCCGGCGGAGTCCGGTTGGTGTATGCGATTGGTCTTGCAGTTAATGTCGATGGGGTCCGTGGCATGATCGTTACAGCAGCTCTCCGAGATTGAATAACGGAGGACCTACAGACTGGTGGGGCACTCCTAGATAATAGAATAAACTGCAGGAGCTCCGAGACAATGAATAAACGTCTCGGAATCATGCAATCCTTGAAAATACATGACTCATTGTTTGTAAAATAAAGCTTGTATCGTACCATAATGACCTAGATACAAGACCCCTATACCTAGACGTAGAATACTATAAATTACCGCCATCTAGACACATAACAGCAGGAAAGCATTTCCCCTCATTTGTGCTAGTGGCTCATAGCTACCAAGTCAAATAAAGGATTTTATAAGTGCACATCCTCGACTGCGTGAATAAGTTTTACAAAGTCAACCAAGTGAACAGCATTGATCTAGATGAAGTGGAAAAGCCTAGAGAACTTAGAATTTGAACAATCGAAGAGTCTGTGTGCTCTAGGGTCTGTGTACTCTTTGCAAGTCTGTGTACTTGAAGTCAGGATCTGTGTATCCTTCGTAGAAGTCTGTGTGCTTCTTTGTCTCAAGTCTGCGAACTTGTGTAGTCGGAGTCTGCATGCTCTTTGTAGAACCAGTGTGTTCTTTGATTGTTTCGGTTTGAAAGTAAATCTAGATCAGCTTTTTAGCACCTAGACGAAGTTATCCGAGTCTAAACAAGTCAAATATACCTACAAAAATCCCGTTGCACTTGTACCTTGCTGTCACGATAGTGTATCTTGTGTAAACATTTACAAAGCCTTGAATAGAAGTTGAATTCGAGACAAAACTATCAAATCTTGGTTAAGAGTGCTTCTACCATACTCCACCTCGAACTTAATTGGTGATTTTGAGTGTGTGTTAGAGTGAGAGATAGACTCTAGATTGATGATCTAGAGTCAGGTTTCTTTTTGCGCACTACCCGACACCGAGCGCATCAACAGTTCTAACCACGCAACTTTACAAGACCGCCGTAGAATTCCAAGCGAGCATCAGGTATCACGAGGATCAGCTCCTTCGTCTAGATCCCGGATACAGAAATCGTACATGGAATGCTTATGACTCTTGAGAAAGACTAGGGCAGCCTTATCTACAAAGTCATGCTCGACTAGTAGGTGCCATGAGCCAGAACCCTTCTTACCCATTTCCTAAAGACAATTCAAATGTGACCTGTAGAAGGAAGTCTCCCAAGGCTGTTGGAGCACGACCTTGTCGTCATTGCAGCAGCGGGGAACACTGGGATCCTGAGTGCAAGCACCATGATGAAGGAATGCGATCTGCTCGAACTCGTCTTGTAGAAGCCGGCCTCGAGGAACTTCAAGTGCAAGATGAGTACGATGAATTGTATTACAGTGCTAACATCAAGTCTAATTCAAATGAAGACCATTCTTCCACTGACCAGTGCTCTTGCAGGAAGACTTCTTCTAGCAACATCCCTGAACAAACGGTAGCTTCCGACTCCAGAAAGGATTCCTCTGTTACCTCCAGTGGGAACAAAACTAAGAATTCCTCCACCTACAACACGATGACTGATGCTTCGCTAACCTGTCTGCCATATCAACCTTCAAACAGGAAGGAACGACAACAGCTGGACAAGCTCCAATGAAGACTCAAGTGAGTTTTCCACGTTCACTCTCCTTCCTCATCCGAAGAATCCCTTTTAGAGCTTAGGAAACATATGCCAAGACCTTCAGGGTGCACGTTCCTAGGAAGCAAAGCAACCACAACTCTCGCAGGTATCAATGGCATTGGGGTCGATATTACTCCGATCATCATCGATTCAGGTTCGGACATCACGTTGATTTCTCAAGACGCCTTACAAGGACTGAGTTCATGCCCGAAGCTTAAGACTGGTCAGAAGATTAATCTCATACAGGTCACTGGTAGGTCCACCATATCAGGATATGTTAACCTCGACTTACTCTTCAGCATGGCAGAAGGACCAATTAAAATGAACGTTGACGCATACATGGTGAATGGCATGACTGCACCTTTTATCCTAGGAAATGACTTTGCTGATCAGTACTCAATCTCTATTCTTCAACATGATGGATCAAGCTTCATCTCTTTTGGGGATACAGGAAGAGAACTGGAAGTGCAAAGCTCGACAAGTCCCTCCTTAACGGACTCTGAAGGTAAAATGTTTTGCATCCAAATTGCTCCAGAAGCTCATACTCAGCTCACTTGCTTGCGTCAACACAGATGGTCACAGAAGAATAAAAGGTGTACAAGGTTTCGTATGAACCAAGGCGAGGTTTGAGCTTTGGATTGAGTCATTATTCCACCGGAATCCAGCAAGCAAGTTCCAATCGAGGTCTTTTTGAAATCCAAAGGTAAGGAATTTTTCATAGAACGACATATGGGTCAAGATACTAATCAGCAACATTTCTTTGGTTCACCAGACTCTTTAGTATTAAAGGAAGATCTTTTCCTGCATATCTCTAATTTTTCAGACTCACCCATCATTATTAGCAAAGAACAGACTTTAGCATGTGCTCATAACCCCAACAACTGGTTGGATAGACCCTCCGAGAATTTAGAACAAGCAAGGTTTTGCCAAGCTCATGCTAATCTAGTTCGAGGGCTGGTGAAAGTGAGAGTGCAGAATTCTGCTATTCAGAGCTTCTCAGAGGTTACTTCAAAGGCTCAAAGAAATGCCTTGGAGAAAGATGATCCAGCATCCTCAGAACCTATCGAGGGAGGACCTAAGGCTGCTGAGTTTCCTCAGGATTATCTAGCATCCTCAGATTTACTGTCCTCTCTGGATGTGTCCTCTGACCTCACAACAGAACAACGCATTCAATTACAGGAAGTAATCCTCAAGAACACTGAAGCTTTTGGACTGGATGGTTGATTAGGCACCCACGATGCTCGAGTGGAAATATGACTCAAGGAGGGAGCTCAACCAATCTCACTGCCTCCTTTTCCTGTATCCCCTGCAAATTGAGAGGTCATGAACAAGCAAATTGACTCATGGATTCAACTGGGAGTGATCAAGCCCTCTGAAAGCCCTTGGGCTGCACCAGCATTTATTGTCTACAGAAACGGTAAGCCCTGAATGGTAATAGATTATCAAAAACTCAATGTGCTAGTCATTCCAGACAAATTTCCGCTTCCTAAACAAGATGACATTATGCAGGCACTCAGCGGCTCTCAATGGTTAACCATGCTCGATGCTCTTTCCAGATTTACACAACTTATAGTCCACGAGGACTCTAGACAGAAGCTGGCATTCCACTGCCACCAAGGGTTGTGGCAGTTCACTCAAATGCCGTTCGGTTACCGAAACGGGCCAAGTGTATTCCAACAGGTAATGCAGAATGTCCTTGCTCCCTTTCTCTGGATATTCGCACTGGTCTATATAGATGATATTGTCATTTTTTCAGTAAGCTTCAAAGATCATCTAGTCCACATCAACCGAACCTTACAGGCCATCATTGCATCAGGAATTACCCTGTCACTACCTAAGTGCCATTTTGCATATCAGTCTCTGCTTCTTTTAGGCCAAAAAGTATCCTGACTAGGAATGTCTACTCATCAAGAAAAGGTTGAAGCCATTCATATGCTGGAAACCCCTCGAAACATTAGTGAGCTTCAAACTTTTCTTGGCATGATGGTATACTTCTCATCATACATACCATTTTATGCTTGGATCGCACAACCTTTATTTCAGCTTCTGAAGAAAGGAACTGAATGGAATTGGATGGAACTACACGATGAGGCATTCAACCTCTGCAAGCAGGTTCTTTCCAATGCACCGGTACATGGATACTCCATTCAAGGCTTACCTTATCAACTATACACAGACGCATGCAACTACAGTCTCGCCAGAATCCTTCAACAGGTACAGCCAATTGCCATTAAAGACTTAAAAGGAACTAAAGTGTATGATCGCCTCTGACATGCATTCAATGCAGGAGAATCGGTTCCACAGCTGGTTCCTAGAATTTCCAAGGAGCTTGACGACATGCCTGATAACGTTGGATGGGGCTCGACCTTTGAGAACACCATTGTGCATGTTGAGTGTGTAATCTGCTACTGGTCCCATGTACTCAAATCGGCTGAATGAAATTATTCACCTACAGAAAGGGAAGCATTGGCCTTGAAGGAAGCTCTGATAAAATTCCAAGCATACCTTGAAGGTGAAAAAATTCTCACTATCACTGATCATGCAGCATTAACTTGGAGTAGGACATTTCAGAACATCAACCGCAGACTCCTCACCTGGGGAACCATTTTCGCTGCCTATCCAAACCTCCATGTGGTACACTGGGCCAGATGTGTCCATTCAAATGTCGATCCTATCTCATGACTTAGATGCTGACTTCCTCCTCATGATGATCCTATATCCAACAGAATATCCATGGTAGACTTGACCAAGGCCGATGAGGATCCATTGAGAAATATGTTCTCAGAACTCGGTGAACATTTTGAGGAATGATTACTGACCATTGGAAGTAAGTTCATATCTTCACCAAAACTGGACAATACCCACACAAGCCTAGATCTTGGAGATGTCCCTGTTGATCACTGTGATAATGCAAGTGCCACCACAAGACTGAGTAGTGCCTCCACTCATTCCTTATTGGTCAGATTTTCTGATAAGGAACTAGAAACGTGGAGAAATGCTTACCTCAAAGATTCTCATTTTGCCAAGGTACTAGCATCGTCATGGAATCCGAAGGCCCTAGTTACCCCTCTTTATCCTCAATACTTTTATTCCAATGAAGGATTACTCTATTTTGAGGACAGTAATGGCAACAACAGATTGTGCATACCCAAGTCAGTAAGATTAGAGGTTATGGGACAAGTTCATAACTCCTTGATGGAATCTGCACATGGTGGGTATCATAAGTGTTATAACCGGCTAGCTGCCACTCACTATTGGCCAGGTATGTCACATGATCTCAAGCAGTATGTTTCCACCTGTGACATTTGCCAGAAGACCAAGCCTCGACGTCACAGACCCATTGGCCTCCTACAACCCATACCTATACCAATGTGGCCTTTCGAAGTAGTTTCAATGGACTTTATCCCTGAATTGCCAAACTCAGGAGGATACAATAACATACTGGTTATAGTTGACAAACTAACGAAGTATGCTATCTTCGTACCTTGCACAATGGAAATTTCCGACAGTGCTACCGCCCAACTATTCTTCCAACATGTTATCTCAAAGTTTGAAATACCTGCACAAGTCATAACCCACCATGACTCCAGATGGAGACATTCCTTCTGGAAGGAACTTTGTAAGTTAATGGGAATGAAATGGGTGCTTACCATGGCTCATCATCCACAGGCTGACAGTCAAACAGAGATTCTTAACCAGGGATTGGAAATTGCATTGCACGCATACATCAGACCAGAAAGAGATGATTGGGATTGGTACCTTAATGGATTAGCATTGTCCTATAACTCCACACCGCATTCAAGTACAGGATATGCACCTGCTTATTTACTATATGGATTCACACCTACTACCAAATCAACCTTGTTATCTATGCCAAATTACATCCCCAGAAACTTAGAAGACACTGTCGAACAAGGAGGAATGCCTGATCATCTCCACCTTAGTCATGAGAATGACAAAGCAGTTGATATGATGGAACAATTTAAGGCTGAATGGACATGTGCTAAAGAGGCACTGAAACTAAGTCAATCTTACCAACAGAAACATTATAATCAAGGACGTCTAATATCGGAATTCGAGGAAGGTGATAAAGTCATGTTGAACCCTCATTCTTTGGAACTTCTAAAGAAAGTAAAGGGAAGAGGTAAGAAGCTACTTATCAGATATGATGGACCTTTCGAAATCATATGGAAAATCAGCCCAGTCACCTACCAACTCCGACTACCTACATCTTATGGAATTCACCCTATCCTTAACATCGCTCACTTAGAAAGTTATTCCACTTCTCCCCCAGAATTTAGAATTCGTCCTACCAAGCATTTGATCTGAAGTGACTTCGAGGACTTACCAGAAACAGAGGTAGAGAAAATCATAAGCAAAAGGATGTTTAAAATTCCTGGAAGGCATAGACGTGTAAAGAAATATCATGTTCAATGGGTAGGACTCCCAGAAAACGAAGACAAGTGGAAAACGAGGGAGGAACTTCGGAATGCACTACATGTTTTAGATGCATGGTTCAAGTCGCAATCAATCCCGACGATCATGGAGAACGATCAGCAATAGGTTCTCATTGTGCTGCCAGCGCATAATGAACATACCATTGTGCTGAGCAATTTACATAGCAACCTCATTTTGAACTGCATCTAAATCACTCGAGAAATTTCTAATACCAAATAGGAGGAACAATGCATGCTTCATGCTATATGTACACTACATTCCAGTAGTTGATAGGCCATTCCAGCCAGCTACACTATAATCCAGTCAGCTACTCACTCTCACAGTCAAACTCGTCCTGCAAAGATGTGCTTTACTTCTATTCCCACACAGCCACTCTCCACAACCACTGACGTTGCCTCGTTCGACCCTAACCATTACCTTTTCACCCTCCGACAAGTCATCCATAACCCCACCATCCTGCTACTCTTCGAGAGCATCTTGAAGAATGATGCTGTCCTCAATGACATTCTGGAGAAAAATATTGTCTCAGGGAGATGGGAAGGAAGAGAGATATTCCAACTATCATATTCACTCAGCTGTGCAGCTTGGGTGGTCATGCAGTCCATCTCCGACATAGTCCTAAGTGCTATTCATAACGTTGCCCCTTACCCTGATCAAACATGCTGTGCTCTAGTAATCCCAGAAAGTGCATTCAAGGAGTTGGGGATTTGCCATCCAAGAGAGCTCGATCTCACACGACTCCATGGTCTCCCTAATTTCCTCCTGACCTTGTGTAAGGACTCAGCAGAAGAGGTTTGCGATGCAATGAAAGGCTTTCAACTTTTCCTTCGCAAGTCAATCATTTGGCTCACCTCATGAATTAGGTATAGTCTATCCAAGGGGTTTGAAGTGCAACTTAATTGGGGTGCATTCATCAATATGGATTGGCCTGAATTTCTCCACTGCACTTCACCCGGTATAGTCACCACAGAGGCAAAGTGTCATGGCATCTCCGTTGCTGAGTTGTTACAGTACTATGCAGCAGATAACACTTGCTCCCTGACCCACTTTACTCCCTCATCTGCTACCAAATTCCCTGACATCACAGCCTGGCTACACTTTCTATATGATCCAAAATATCCTAGAATGACATTTATTAATGATCTACCCTGCCTCATCACAGACTTCTCCCAGGATGATGACATTTCATCCACCGTTGCTTCACCTCCATCCTCCCCATGAACCTTGATAGACGATGAAGAACTCTACTTCAAGTTCAAGGACAAGGATATTGAGGAAATCACCAACCGCATGGACAACCTTTCTCTCAACTAATAACAATAAAGTGAGGTTTTTTTTTCTATACTCTATTGAACTCTTCTATTTACTTATAGACAAGTAGAGACTGGGGGGGCTATGTTATGGATATTGGTAATTATTCTAATTACCAATAGTAAACTATACTAGTCTCGACTTTCCCTGAAGTTTCTTGAAGTTTCTTTTAGTTTCTTTTTCCTTCTACAACAATATAGAAAGATCTGGATGTTTCCTTACTACAATTTCAATAAGAAAATTCTAAAATAAATAATTGTATAAAAGAATGAGAAATAATGATCTTTCAATCATCTACTCTTTGATTGAATTCTTTCAACTAAATTCCTGTGTGAACTAAGTTAGTTCGGATTTGACTATGCTGAACGCTTGTCAAATCTTACTTCAGATACGCTAAACACTTTCTGTGAACTCTAGGGAATTCTGAAAGGTAATCAGAACTCATTTGCAAGTCAGCCTAAGTAATCATTTTCTCTAACTATGACATTATATTTCTAAGTTAGAGGAATAACACGGCTGCACTCTTACAAAAGTTCAACTGGTGGGAGACAATGAAGGTCTTTAGTTTCTGTGGATTTGCACCATCAAAGGTGTCAGATTCCTTGATCTTTGTATGAACTGGACATTGTGAAGGATTATTGAACTGGTTGGTTAACCCACAGATTAATTTCATGAAGTTGGTAAGGAGCTGGGCCTCATTGTTGAGATTGTTGGAAGGTTTAGAAGGTATAGGAGAATTGGGAGGATTGCCACTTGATCCATCTAGTCTGCCATGTCCTCCAGGGTCACCTGAATTTGGTGGACCATCTTCAGATCGGCAATCTTGGCCCTGCAGAAGTGGATTGTGATTGCTGGGATTGTCTGGCTCATTGTCACTATTGTCACTGTTATCATTGTTCTGACCTTTAAAAGTGGAGGCAAAATCTACCTCCTCAATGGTTAGATGGCAGTGTCAGATATAGCCACAGCCATTGGCAGGAATAATGGAATTGGAAAAGGGATTAGAGAATTCTATGTTAAACTTGGATTGGCAGGCTGTAAAGCCACTGAGGGTGTAGGTTTTCCTACAGGAACATTGGGAAAGAGCAGAGTCCACACCAAACAAATCTTTGTCTGCTTTGGAGGTGGAGGCTGGGATATCGGCCATGGAATAGCATAGATGGCTCTTGTCCAAGGTGGAGATTTTAGCTGGTTCAAAGATTGTAGTTGACATGTCTATTAAATTCAACTCAAGGGGTTGAGTTTGAATATACTGTCAGAATCATGCCAATAGAAGAGAAAATAGAATGCACATAGTGGAGTGTATAGAGAGTGTGTGCTCTTGGTGAAGCTATTAGCAACATCACTCTTGGGTTGAGAGCTGGATTGGATTACAGATGGAGCCTATGGAGTTTATATGACTAGGATCAAGGATTAATTCCACAGAGTCAGAGTTGGTGGAATGTAGCAGAAGTTAGAGAGTGAGGCTTGAAGGCCAAGAGAGAGTATTGGGCTGAAACAAGATGATATTTGAGCAGAGGTATATACAACTAGAGTTACAGTTTATATACTAGAGTGGAGTCTGTGAAATTGGGGTCTAGGTAATGAGGTCTGAAATAGTCTGTATCTAGAGAAGTCAAG